>RJVU01014363.1:5866485-5927797 GCA_003731715.1 Anabarilius grahami
AAAATAAAATAAAATAAAATAAAATAAAATAAAATAAAATAAAATAAAATAAAATAGGTGTAATTCACTAAGACTGAAATGCCAACTCTGTGAATGGGCTGTCTGTGTTGACAGTGGCAGAGAAGATACCCAATACTAATAAATAGTGACATATTACAGGATTTTCTCTTGTAAATTCCCTAATATTTTGATGTGAAAATTTGTTCTCTGTCCAGAGATTTAAATGTCTACCTTCACTTAATGAAAATGTAATAAAAACATTCTAAACATTATTAGGCCTTTCTGTTGATTTCTGTAATAATATTTAAAATGGGGGCAGTCGTGGCCTAATGGATAGAGAGTCGGACCTGTAACCCAAAGGTCATGGGTTCGAGTCTCAGGTCCGGCAGGGATTGTCGGTGAGGGGAGTGAATGGTATTGGTATTTACCTTCGCTATATTATTCACCCGAAGTGTGTAGTTATATTTTCCTGTCCCATTTGTTCCTTCAGGCTTGCACCAATTCAAACAATTGGGATTAAGACTTGAATCACAGGCATACAGTCCATTCCAAAATGTGAATCCACATGTGCAATAATCACCATCAATGAAAAATATAGAGATCCACAATGCAGGTGGAATTAAACTAATCATACGATTAAATCTTTCATTGTTGCCTTGTGCTTCAGAACTTCCACTGCTTTCAGGTGTTATAAAACTTAAAAATAGTGACATCATTACCCAAGCAAAGACAGCAGGCACAATTAAGATGCAGAGTGCTATAAACTGGTTCATCACAACAATGCATGGGCATGAAAATTTCATCTTGAAAAAGACTTCAAAACCCACGATCAAAAAGCTCACTGGAGCGGCGCTCTTAAGAAAAATGTTGGCATTGATGTTGGGAAAAGGCATTTTCTGAGGTTTATAAACAGCACAGTAAGTATGTCCGATGATCTTTTTGGCTGCTTCTGTTCCTTCCGCTGTATGGAATGAGATCCGGTCCACAGGATCCTGCAATGAAGTGAACACTAATCTGCATTATTATGAGTGCACAATTTTGAACAGTATGTGCAAAACATATTCAGAATAATAATAATAATTAAAATAATGATTATAATCATTTTTTTAAATGCATTATTATTTTAATTATTTGAAATGAACCACTTTGATTTAAACTACATATCTTGATCCTTAGGATGCACCTCACATCTGAGCTGGACGGGATCTTATGGACACCATCACTTGAACCAAGAATCTTCAGAGTCCTACCTTTCTGCACAGCAGTGACACAAACAGATCGCAGTGTTCATTCACGGCCAGGAGCTTTCTCGTTCACAGCAGAGAGACTCGCTCGCCTGAACAATCACACAAGTTTATATGAAGTATGGTCAAAGTTAGCATGCATCAGTGTGATTGGTTCCACCCTTTTCTCTGTTCCTAGGCAGATCAAATTTATATCCAGTCAGCACAGGTATTGCATAAGTTCTTGCCCAAGTATAATAGCTAAATATAATGCAAAAGTTGCTGTGTCTAGTTTTTTTACCCCTTCTCACATCCTCTTTATCAGAACTCCAGAAGATCCTCTCCACTGAATATATTCTTAAAAACACCCTCACATAGCAAGTTATCTTTTTTTTTACCAAAAAATGTCTTCCTGGATTTCAGAAGCGTCACGTCTCCTCCATGTTCCAGAGAGACATTACTATTACAATATACTGAAGTTTGGTCACTTTTCTTTCTTGATACAGTGAGTCTCCCACATAACCCATGTCACATCTGTGCCAGCCAGTATCTTAAACCACATGTGTCAACTCAGTACCGTTCTAAGAATGTTCTGAGAACATTATTTTCTGGCAAGTTTTATTTTTGTTCCCAGAATATTCTCCTGAAATTTAGGATAATATCCTTCAAAAACATTCTAAATGTCATCACTGGATCATCACTGGCTTTAACTTTGGATCATCAGTTAGTTGGAGTAGTTGGGTTGGTTGAGTGTCACTCGCCTCTTTCTATCCAGTGTCCGCCTGTCTGTCATCAAGACTAACATTTGATCTAAACAAGAAAAAAGAAAAAAATTTAAATAGAGTTAAATGAAACAATCAATCAACTAAAAAGAGATTGTTCTAGTTAAAAATAAACAAAAAGATTAAATATGAAAAAATATAAAATAAGTCTTTGGAAAAGAACATAAATGTAACATATGAACCTGAATTCATCTACTATTTTTTTCTGAGGCTTGTGAAGGGAGTTAAACCTTTTTTTTAGACAAAGGTTGTCCAAAGTACTCGTGCTGAATTTGAGGTGCTCTAATAAAGAAATGCTCTAATGTAAGAACTTAATTGGTTAATTGCTGTAAATCATTATTTTTTTTTTACATTTTACATTTTTTATGCATTTGCCAGACGCTTTTATCCAAAGCAACTTACATTGCATTATACTACACATTTATATCCGAGTATGTGCAATCCCTGGGATCGAACCCATGACCTTGGCATTGCTAGTGCCATGCTCTAACCACTGAGCTACAGGAAAGCTCCTCCTATTGATCATCCCAAGATCATCCTGTTGATTCCCTCTATTAAAAGTCATGCCTCATCTAAATCTGTGAAACCAGGCAAAGAATGAAGCGTTTGATGCTCACTCTGTTGAACTCTTGAACGTGTCTCTCATCTCGACCCTCACTCCGTGTCTCTGGTGTTCGCAGTCACATTTACCACCAACACAGTCAGAAACACTCAGAGATAATGTTCAGGGTGATGGAGACAAACATCACAACATTACCTGCCAACTGAAAGAAAAAATAGTATTGAATATGTTGCCTGTTATATCTGTTAGATCCTCATTTTATGGTCGTTTGTTGTGGGTTTAAATGTTTGGAGTGTCTATTTGGCTCCAGGTGTAAATAGCATCTGCCTTAAAGGGATAGTTCACCCATTTACTCACCTTCATGTCATTCTTAATCTGTATGACTTACTTTCTTCTGTGAAACGTAATTTGAGAAATATTATACTGTATTTTGTCCATACAACGGAAGTCAGTGCACACTGGTTCCCAAAATTATTCATAATATCTTTTGTGTTCCACAGAAAAAAGAAAGTCCTGCAGGTTTGGAATGACATGCATTTATAAGCAAACACACACACACACACACACACACGTACACACGTACACACGTACACAAACAACACCCTCTGTCATCAGTGTGACAGGAATACAAATGGTCGTCCCTGAAGCTTAAAACCCTGATGGACCCCACACACCCTTTCCAATCTCTCTCTCTCTGTGTGTGTGTGTGTGTGTGTGTGTGCCCAGCTCTCAAGGACGGCCAAAGACACTGCCTCTGGTGTGAAGTGACTGATTTCCACGCCTCGGAACAAAATGATGGAGGACTGAGAGAGGGAGACGGAGGAACAGCAGTGTGATTAAACTGTACAGTTCGTCTGTTTAACTCGTTCCCTTTAGCCTTCTTAAGGGTTGGCATGAAAGTTGTGCTGGTCTTTTCTTCTCCATTGTGCCGTATATGTGAGAGAAATGCTTCCCAAACAAGAACAAATGTAGGGCGGGGCTTGATTTTGTCTGTGGGGAATTGATTGGATGGTTGTGGTTTGCTATTGGTGGATCTCATGTGAGTGACAGGTTGCCCCGCCCTCGTCATCAGAGAAGAGAAGAGATGCTGCAAGAGGAAGATATTCTGATTCAAGATTACCAGAACATGAATTTAACACAATGATGATGTGCACCGATAAATAACTTAGAAAATAAACACTGCAATAATCCATAAAAATAAGAATTGTCCAATTTGATTTCATGGTGACTTTAGCAGTAATTTCTTCTGCTAGTCTAGCATTAGAACGACCCTGATGGTTGAACAGCAAGTTTTTACCAGTAAATGAACATAAAAACAGTGATTTCTATTTTGGGTTGAGAACTGAGAACCAGTTCTTACTTTAAACCGGATTAAAGATGTATGTTTGTATTTGAAAAGAATAAAAACTTTTCCATGAAATGATCTGATATCACATCATTTTGACACGTCCGCTCCCTCCCAGCTCCCACAACTTTCACTAACATTCTTTAAACGTTATGTAAATGTCAGGACAAAACGTTCTTAAAGTAATGTTTATGGAACGTTCTTATAATGTTATTAATAGATAATATACATTCTCGTAATGTTGGGACAAAATGTTCTTAGAACAACGTTCTCCGTCAGAACATCCTTGTAATGTTATTATTATTCGCTGAATGTTTTCATAATGTTATCATAAAACATTCCGAGTACAACGTTCACGGAACGTCCTTACAATGTTATCTTTACTTGATGAACGTTCTTTAAACATTGAGAGAAAACGTTCTCAGAGCGTCTTTATGATGTTATTAATATTTGCTGAATGTTTTTGGAATGTTTGCATGAAACAATTTTAATGAAAAGTTTTTCCAAATTAAAGTCATTTTTTATTTTGTATAGTGATTTACACACATGGTTTTAAAGTAGCTTTACAGATACTTTAGGTTTTTAATAATGTTTTGTTGTGTTTTGAAGTAGTACACTTAATCTGATGTGTTGACTAACATACTAAAGCACATGATTATAATTTTATTGTTACTTGATATTAGATTTAAAGTTAATATATTTTAAATGCACTAAATTCCAACTTCATTACAAATGAATTTAAATAAATGACATTAATTATATGATATTGATATTTTAGTTTACCATCAATGCTTGTCAGCAGTAATATTCCAAAGACAGTAGAAGCACTATTCAAGTGGGTCAAAAAACACCCTTAACTTCAACTATTTGCATTTAACATGAATTTAAACTGCACTATATCTTCATTTAATTGTAAATAGCATGCAATTAAGTGTCTGAAAACATTCATTTGGCACTTAATATTATTTTAAAGTATAGAAGTACTCTGAAGTGTACTTCTTTTTCACAAGGGTTTACTTTGGTCAGTGACTGACTTCACTAACTGGACCAAACAGGTCCCAATTTCATTTATCATCATTTTCCCCAGGGACGATTTTGCCCTTTTTAATATTTTAATGCTCATTTTATTCCAGTCAAATGTCTGTCGGAGGCCTGATCCCACACTGCCTGATCAGTTGATGGTTTTCTTCACAGTGCAATTCTGGCCAGCTGAGATAAAGTTTTTGGAACACTGTGAAACTGTCTGGACACATACGGGTCTGAGTTTGTGCAGAGAAAGCAGTAAACGCGTGTGAGAGCTTTATGTTTCCAGAATGCAGTGTCACCCATAATGGATCCAGCAAACAAAGAGAAAGACAGGAGAGGTCCTGCATCTCGTTTCCCCAATATTACCTGTCTAGAGAAGGAAGTAAACCTGCCAGAGGCTTACGGCCCCATTCAAACCCTCCATATAAACACTCTAAAGCATAAACCCCTCCAACACCGCAGAGAATCAATACATCTGCAGTCCGTTTCAGAGCAGACGCTCAAGGACATTCTGTTTAACTGCGCCGGAGCTTCACATTATGCTTTGAGAAACAAAGGAGCGTGAGGTGAGCCACTGATTCAAACGGACCGGTGTGTGTGTGTGTGTGTGTGTGTGTGAGGAGGAGGTAAACGACCCGGCTTAAGTGAGTGTTTACTGGGTAAATACGCAGGATGGACGGGTGGGAAATGGTGTTGACTCGGGATTAGCGGCCGAGGAATATCGTGATCGGTCAATACACCTGCTTCCTCCTGACTAAAGGTCACTCGTGTTGATGGAGAGACTTCAATTCAGACGTCAACATCAGAGAAACGCCACAGGTCTATGTGTGTGTTACTGCGGTCTCCAGCGGTCTGGAGCAGGAGTTTTTAAAGGTCTGAAGAAGTCTCGTAGTTCATATCCTCTGTATGATGTGTTAACAGAGAGATCTTCAGTGGTTTGTTGCAGCTGACGCAATTGATTGATTGATTGACTGTAGCCGACTACAATAATGCTGTTGCATTCAGTGACATTAGTTGGACGTTTGTCTAATGTTTTTTAAATGTTGCTACTTGTTTCAGAACATTCAGAGAACATTCAAAAATAACTTTGCATAATGTTTGAATGGAATGATCCCTTAACATTTGCATAACTGAAAAAAAAACAAACATTTAAAATGTTTAAAAATCTAGACGTGAAATATTCAGAGAACATTCAGAAATAATGTTAAATGAAACATTAATAGAGAAGATATTGCAGTAACAAGCTATTTTTTGGGTCAGAATGCTCAGCTTTATTGTGAGCTGGTTCATTAAATCTATTTGTACTTCATACACAGTGAAATGGCCTAATGAAAAGTAAATTATGAATATTATTTTATAAGTTCCCCTGATTTTCATTCTTCAGTGCTCAAACGAATGATTCACCATTGCTTTTAAACACTGAATCTTTTTGTTATTGAACAGAATTAACCAAAATAAGGAAGAGTGTGTAAATTGTGCTTAATATGTTCTAAGAATGTTTTTCCAATGTTCCTAATCAGTTATGAAAATTAAATGTTCTGAAAGTTCAAAACGTCCAGTTTTTTTTTGGTTATGTGAACATTAAGGGAACATTTCTTTGTATCATTCTTCAAACATTATGGGAACGTTACTTTTGAATGTTCTCTGAACGTTCTGAAATAAGTAGCAACATTTAAAAAACGTTACATGAACATCTAAAACATTTCAGAAAAAAAAAATTCCATGAAAGATGCATAAATAATGTTAATGTGCTAACGTTTTGAGAACTTTCTTAAAGAACAGGTAACTTTGAACATTACTGGAAGAACGCTTGTTCATAACTTTGAGAGAACGTTGCCAGAACGTCCTGAGAACGTTCCCTGTGAGCTTCCCATATGATTGGGTTGTTATTAGTCATGCCGGCGTGACATATTGTTCAGTGCCCCTCTCATTAAAGTGTCACTAACATTTAAAGCAGACAGAGTGCAATCGAATGCAATATGAGATATATGAGTTTCGTATTGCATGATCTCCTCTACATATTTCTCCTCCATCATCTTCCTGTCTTCCATCCCAGGAGCTCCTTTTCATCCGCTCTTCAGTATCTTCACAGCAACTGTGGACATTCTTTGATACAAGTGAAATTGAATCAAATGGTTTGGTATATATAATATAAATATTTGCATACAATAAATATTGAAATGGTTTGTTTTTATTTCTCTCTATTTCATCATAGCTTTAAACACGTGATCAATCTTATTATCAGAATAGATTTTCCTAGATTGATTTTCATAGTCTCAAGCTTGAAGGTTTGGGTAAATCAATAAAATCTATAAGCAGTTCATAATGAAAAATAAATGATGAAGGAATGAAAAAGAAAGTTAGCAAGTTTCAATGTGACCTTCATAACAAAACAAACAAACAAACAAACAAACAATCTGTCTTCATTTTACACTATATCCTCTATTCTTTTATGAGGCTGAGCATGGCCTGCTTTATTATTAAAAACATGTTGTGTATGTTTATATAACTGTTTGATGCTCCCTGTGAGATTTCCACTCAATTTGTGCACATTAATGAGAGTTTACAGCAGCCTCCACCTGCACTGGAGCTCCGGGAGCCTCCGCATTGTCATTCCGACAGCAGTGCGTTTCTCTCGGCTGCCCCCGTGAGCAGCAGCGCAGGTAGACGCCGCATTAAGTAGGTCAACAGCGGAATCGATGGGGTGAGACGCGGCCGTGAGCACAGCAGTCCAGCGCTCTCTAAATTGTCTTCCAGCGTCTTCCCTCCAGAGAGAACAGACCTTCACAGCCGCTGTAAAAGCTGCATGCCCGCCTCACTATCCCAGAGTCTCTCCCTCAGGACAGAGCAATGTCACAAACTCTGGCATTTTTATAATCAATTTAAAGTCCCGGCTGCAAGAGCTTCTCCGTGTTGCTAATCCCAAAGTGACTTTTAAGACTGAACTGCGAGGAGGATAATCAATTTTATACAGAGTCCTCCTCAGAAAGACACGAAGATGGAGAGAACGGGAACGGGAGGATATTGAAGAACACGACGAACTTAGAGTGATGACCGCATACATGACCACATTGTACAAGATTAATCAACGCTGATCATCATAACCTCAGGGGTGTCATACATCCATTTTGCAACAGTCTAAACCATTTCTGAGAAGTTATTGGTGTAACAAGAAAGCAACACAACTGATATTGCTTATATACAACAGTTCAATAAATGAATCGGTTGAGTAAATGATTCAGTGACTCACTCAGACAACAGGCCTGTTCCAATACACCCAAACCTAACATTTTTGCTCTTGACTATTTGTCTACTTACATGATGCATTTCCTGTATTCCACCCAAGTGTTCACGTGGGCATGATTGATTACCCAATTTTTACACACTTACTACATAGGCTGCGTCCCAAATGCCACACTTCATGTGGACTTACTTGGCCGCTGCGTGCGTGTCCATCTCTGCACCAATAAAATCTACCAATTCAGCAGCAATATTAGTAAAATCATTTATGTTTTACTACCGATTAGCATGTAAGGTCTAATAAATCGGTTGAATGAATGATTCAGTGATTCACTCACTTGTCACCACCTACTGGCAGAACGATGTAATTGTGTGGAGAGAGAAAACAATCCCGACCACTTACTGACAGCCTGTCTGGAATTCTGTTTTAATAAATAAATATAAATATATGTGTTCTTGTGCATCAGCCATGACATCACAGACACCTATAAAGCTTTTGGTTATCTCAACGGCAGGACCGAAGTGCACAAGTTAAATTCTGCCATATTGGCCAATATCATGTGACTAATCAATCTGGTTTGGTTTGAGTCAGTCAGAGGATTATATCTGAAATAAATGAGTTTTACAGCAAGAAGGGCAGGCTCTGAGACAGCAGTTATCAAGTTATTATAAAACACAGTCTTGACATTCATTCAGTCAATCAATAATGGGACAGAAAAAGGAGTTTCTCATCAAAGAAACAGTGATTTTAGAGCTATGGCTCAAGAGGCATTTATTGATCAGTCAGGGCTTGCTTTATTGCACCAAATAAATTGTTTTTGTATGTGTCTGTGCATTTGAGTCTGATGATGTAAAACCTCATGCAACTGTGCCAATATTCAGAGTCAAATCTGATCACAATATAGTGTAAGCTCATAAACGTGCAACTGCAACATTTCCAATTAACTAAAGTCATGGCATCAGGACTCTAATCTGTCCTGAAAGCCCATTTGCAAGCTTAACTCATCTGGCATGATGTCATTATTTCAGGCAGCAGCTGAACACAGCACTTCTCTTGGTCTTAGATTTACTTCACGTTTCCCAAAAGCTCTTCCAATGTCATAATAAATGGGGCTGTGATTGCTTTTAGAGCATAAAGCTGTGTTAGATGGCGATTCAGCTGGAAAGAACCACACTGGCTCCACCAAAGGCGTAAATTTTGACGTTTAAAAAAAAGAAATCAGTCAGTTTGCAGTTTGGTGCTCACAGGAAATGTAATGACAAGACTGATAGTGCCACAAAAACATGCAAAAATACAAATATTAGGACATTATCACATTCAGTCCGTCTGTGCACGGGACTTTCGTTGTTGTGTTTGCAGCATCTCGCAATTGCCGTAATTACGAGATTCCAACTTTTAAAAAGCGTTCATGTCTTCGTAGAACTCGTATTTACAACTTGTAACCTGGGAATTTTTCTGAGAGCTCCTACTTGTACCACCTGACCAGATTCATTAGGCGTTGATAGTGTTGCCATTGAACGTCACGTGTTGTCGTCTCAAAGTTAGGGTAATTACAACATGGTCTGAACGCAGCAAATGCCCTCGGATTCCAGGTGTGAGTGCGTACGTTTACACATGCGTCTCAGCGTTTTCTCATCCTTCTCTCAGCAGCACACACACACACATTCGCTCTGCTCTCGTCCTGATGCAAAGTGACACATGAAGTGCAGCTAATTGAAAAGCCTTCTGGCACCTAATTTCACCCGACAGCAAATACATTTTTCAGTGTTTCACTTCTGCCTCGCAGCTCATAAATACTAAAACAAAAACATTCCAGCAAACAAGGCGGCAGATATTGATGGATCGACCGCGAGATGCTTTTATATGGTAATGGAGCGTGTGATGGCATACTACTATTTTTAGCCATGAAATACACAGAACATCATGTTTATGACCCTTCGTATCTGAACACAAAATCAGCTATTAAGTGCTCGCAAAAACAAGTGAGTTTTGATTTCCACTCGTCACATTATTTATTATTTACTTAATAATAGTGAACATTTTAAATGACATAATAAAAAGGAAGTGACAGTTTTGGTCTTCAACAGTTGGCTAGTTCTGCTGTCACTTCACATCAGCAAGTTGTTTCTTTTTCATGCTTGATTTGTAAATCATAAAAGATCCACTCTGTCACGGTACGGCACGGACACAATGATGGCGACAGGTGTGAAGTCAACAACAGGTGCGTTTATTGTGTGAGCAGCAGGAACCGACACAATAGCAGGTGAGTTGAGACTTTTGCAGTGGTGATTCTTGAATGAATCGTTCTTTTTCTCTGTTGTTAACCTTGATAACAGAAAAAATATGTCCTGTGGGTCTGAACAATAGGGGACAAATATTTGATGCATATCGAGGTATAAAGGCACATATGCTCGACTGAACCGAACAGATGACCTACAGCTGGATAATGATTCATTCTGATATATATTCAATAAACTATGAGGGATGAATGTGAGATGAAAGAGAGAGAACCGATGCCCTGAAACTTTAATGGCTCGCTCCTGAGGTTGAGCTTTTGTTGAAGAAAACGTACATGAGAAAGAGAGATATTTCCACATAAGAGTGTGTTGTGTCCGTGTCACAGATGCAGAGCGACGTTATTGTGTTGCAGATCGATTGAAAAACCAGACAATGGTGCAAAAGTCAACTATCAGTCTTATTGAGATTCACAGGTGAAGAACAAAGAAACTGAATTGACTTTTATTGTCGCTGTTGTTCTACAAGGAGCCTGGGGAAGACAGAGAGAGAGAAAAAGAGAGAGAGAGAGAGAGAGGGCAAGTCATGCAGAACCACTTTAGATGTACAATATTTGTGTCATCAATCTCTCAGGAAGAAAAAAAAAACTTAATATGAGTTTAGATGGTGAGAAAAGCAAATGGTGCCGACCATGAAATGGCAGATTGCTCACTGTCGTAGCCGTAGATCTGTGCAGCACTCGTACGGCAGTGTCATACTTTCACTTGTTACAGTTCTACACATGCATGCAAAAATATAAATAAATACAGAAAGAATATTTGTTGTAGAGTAAAACATATTAAAAACTTTCCCTGCACGAGTGTCAGATAGAATTTCAGCCTAATTTAGTGACATCACAGGTGTTTTTGACTCTATATAACCCACAAATAATATTTTAAAAAAATCTGAAATTAAAACATATTAATATCAGAAAAAGTGCATTTTAATGTATTTTGGAATAACTTGAAATATCCAGACAGGTAAAGTGAGCATCGGACCACTGACTCACATGCATTATAGACTGATGCTGCTGATCTGAGATCAGACTTCACACGTTCAGTGACTCTGGTGGATTGACCCTGAGGTCACGGATCCGTGTTAGAGCTGACCTGGAAACATCACCTCCACCCGCTCTCGACATCGGCAAGAACCCAAAGGCTCTTAAAGGAAGAAAGACTTCATTTTATTCCTAACACAAAGCTTCAGAAGAATATAGAAGTGAATATAGAGGCATATGGACTACTGCTTGATTCTCATGAAAAACACTGTGTGTAATGAGTTAATGGAGGAGAAGATATTGAAACCAACAGGGAAGCAAACATTAAAAAAAGAAGAGGAAGGAGCTCCTCAATCTGTCACGTCATTATAATGCTGATGGAGAAAGAGAAGGAGGATGAGAGAGAGGATGGAGGGATGAAGGGAAGCGTGCTGGGACTGATGAAGTGCTCTGCCGTGTCTTAATGAAGGCCAGCATCTGGACCACAGCGAGAGAGAGAGAGAGAGAGAGAGACATGCATTACTGAGAGCCGCTGGAGGAAGAAGAGCAGACGGTGAAGCCTTAAAGAAAATCTGATTATCCACATAGGCCTACAACAATCTATATCACAATGTGAATGTCTATACAGTTTACTCTGATTTATGGCACCAAACGGGAGACAAAAAGGCCATTTTTTTCATATGCTATAATGCAAGATGCAACTCATTCGATGCTTATTATCATTTCAATTGATTTAAGGCAAAAAATATATATATATATTTTGGAAATATAACTGGCGTTAACACAGCAGTATTGTGATGTAGTGAGAGTGTAATAGAAATGCGATAATAGAGGTGTACTACAAGAATAGGATATTACTGTATTAATCTCCTGGGGGAAAGTGACGAGTAACAGCATAAATCACCAAATAGGAAATAACAATAAACTCAATACAACACAATAATTACGGAAGCCTATTTCTGCCACAGAATGAAAACAAACTTTTGAAAATCATAATTGACATAAAAAGTCAAAATTATGACAGTCATATTTATGAGATGAAAACTCAAAGATGATGACATACCAACTTAAAAAGTTAAAATTGACATACTAAATTGAAATTATGACTTAAAGGGCACCTATAATGTTTCTTTTACAAGATGTAATATAAGTCTCTGGTGTCTCCAGAATGTGTCTGTGAAGTTTCAGCTCAAAATCCCCCACAGATCATTTATTATAGCTTGTCAAATTTGCCCCTATTTGGGTGTGAGCAAAAACACGCCGTTTTTGTGTGTGTCCCTTTAAATGCAAATGAGCTGCTGCTCCCGCCCCCTTTCCAGAAGAGGGCGGAGCTTTAACAGCTCAACAACAACAAAGCTGGAGAATCTCACGCAGCCAAAATGAGGATTGTCAGTAACGGTGTTCAGCCTTACATTGTTCAAACCGGAGTCGACACTGATGGAGAGACTCAGGAAGAAGTTACAACTTTTAGAATGAAACTGGACGTTTCTGAATGGTTAGTGGATCAATTTATGTAGTTGCTGTGGAGTTGATTCAACTCATCCACTAGCATGTGTCGTCATGTTCATCTTTTGTGCAAAACCCGTATGAACGAATATTCATAGCGTACCTGTTTGCCAAACAGAGCCATACTTGAACTTTTGTCATGGCGTTAGAACTGGTACACCGTTATCGCTTGTGAAAACAAAATGTCGGCACCGTGGGTGGAAACGTGCAGATTAAGGGGCGGTAATATTATAATAAGATCCTCTTCCTACGTCACTAGGGGAGCAAAATCTGAGCAGCTTGTTTTTTCACATGCTTGCAGAGAAAGGCTTGCCAAAAAAAAGTTTCTGGGTTGTGCTTTTTCATGTTTTCTAGGTTGGTAGATGCACCGGGGGACCCGATTATAGCACCTAAACATGGAAAAAGTCAGATTTTTATGATATGTCCCCTTTAAAAAGTAACTGTAGTAGGATTGTTGCTTCCTTTTTTGCCCTTAAATGTCAAATGTGGGACAATTACGATAAGACTTCAGAAACGCGAACTAAAAACTCGCTCCAGTATTTCTAAAACTACTTTGTTACCTGAAGTGTGTCTCTTTGAGCGTCACACACCATCCATCTGCGACATGAGCACATGCAGCGCGGTTCGGTCAGAGAATGTGATGTGTATAGTGTGATATGTTTGCATTAACATGATCGCAGTATTAACATGACACATCCAGTGTGAGAGCTGCTGTAGGTGATTATGAAGGATGACTGTGAAGCTGTGGAGGCTAAAGGCTAACAGAACACCAGATAAACAGCAGCCAGCGCTCCGGATAAGCATCTTATCAGCACAGGTGAAGTGTGAGTGTTTACTTTCCCAGGTTTCCCACTGCATAACTGACTTCACACGCCTCCGACTCAACGTGTTTATATGAGTATGAGGAAAGGAAGGAAATGTTAGGTGGCCCTGATCAATCATTCACCAAACAAATAAGGGAAGGATACACTTTAAAAAGGCAGTGTCGTATCTTATTTTCTCAATTTTTTCCCCTTGTGGTCAACTTTAGTTCATAAAATAGAACATATTATGCTAAACCTTCAATACAGTACACATGAGTGTCCACAAATTACATTTGCATTCTGAAAGCAACTATATATTTGCATTAAACATCAGGCTCTTTTACCTCACAAGATCAAGGAAGGCCTGATTCCTCAAGATGTGACACTTATGTGCAAGTTTATTCATCCACATTCACCTTGACTGAACCTGAACTGCTTCAGTATTTCTTCCTTCATAACTTCCAATCATGCTGATGCAGAAATGCTCCATATTCATTCACAACCTTCATCTTAATAGATGAAGACTCTTGCCTCACTTTCACTTGTCCATAAAACATGTCATATCCTCTATTAGTTTTCTCCAAGCGTCCCAGACCGAGACACCTAATTTCCACATACGTATGAATTATGCTTTCAAATGGAGTAGCCCGGAAGCATCCGCTGAGGAATGTGTGCAGCAGGATCATCAATCAGCACATCATTCAGGGTCTCTCCTCTTCTGTGGGAATCACACCTAGAGAACTGAAGCAATCCTATTAAGCACACAAGCCTCCCTCCAGACCTTTTCAATAGGGTTCATCAGGACACTGCAGGCCATCTCTCTCTCTCTCCTTTTGTCTTTCTTGAGGGCATATATATCTTCTGCGGGGAAAGAAGCCCCCTATATAGAGAGCTGCATGCTCCAGCGCCTACAGAGACAGATGGGCCGGGACACGGGCATGGGGTTTCGCTGCACGCTGAGGGCTGACAGCATTACAATAGATATATACAGTGTATTATTAAAGGCCCTCTTGCTATGCGCTCTTAAAAGCATGCACTGCACACGCAAACATCTGTGAGGGATGCAGAGTTTCTCCTAATCCTTTATTTAAATACTATCAGGTAGAACTACTGAGGAGACATTTCATTTGTTGGGAGCTTCAACAGCAATCATTGAGAACTTTGACAGTGCTTTTAAAGCAACTCTGGGCAAAAATCAGAAATTTAGTTTGTGATGTAATGGAAGTAGCGATTTTTTTCTGTATTGTGATGTACAGATTCCAAGCTAACAGGGAATGTTCTCAGATTCTGGCAAGCGCACTGCACTCGCAACCAAATCGATCCAAAATCACAGCCAATCAGAAGAGAGTGTGGGCGGAGTCTCTGTAAGCGCACTGCACTCGCAACCAAATCGATCCAAAATCACAGCCAATCAGAAGAGAGTGTGGGCGGAGCCTCTCCACAAGCGTACTGCACTCACAACCAAATCAATCCAAAACCACAGCCAATCAGAAGAGAGTGTGGGCGGAGTCTCTGGAAGCGCACTGCACTCACAACCAAATCGATCCAAAATCACAGCCAATCAGAAGAGAGTGTGGGTGGAGTCTCTGGAAGCGCACTGCACTCGCAACCAAATCGATCCAAAATCACAGCCAATCAGAAGAGAGTGTGGGCGGAGCCTCTCCACAAGCGCACTGCACTCGCAACTGAATCAATGCAAAATCACAGCCAATAAGAAGAGTGTGTGGGCGGAGTCTCTCCACAAGCGTACTGCACTCACAACCAAATCAATCCAAAACCACAGCCAATCAGAAGAGCGTGTGGGCGGAGTCTCTCCACAAGCGTACTGCACTCGCAACTGAATCAATTCAAAACCACAGCCAATCAGAAGAGAGTGTGGGCGGAGCTTCTCCGCAAGCGCACTGCATTTGCAACCGGATCAATTCAAAACCACAGCCAATCAGAAGAGAGTGTGGGCGGAGTCTCTCCACAAGCGTACTGCACTCACAACCAAATCAATCCAAAACCACAGCCAATCAGAAGAGCGTGTGGGCGGAGTCTCTCCACAAGCGCACTGCACTCACAACCGGATCAATTCAAAACCACAGCCAATCAGAAGAGAGTGTGGGCGGAGTCTCTGCAAGCGCACTGCACTCACAACCAAATCGATCCAAAACCACAGCCAATCAGAAGAGCGTGTGGGCGGAGTCTCTCTGCAAGCATGCTGCACTCACAACCGAATCCATCCAAAAACCACAGCCAATCAGAAGAGCGTGTGGGCGGAGTCTCTCTGCAAGCATGCTGCACTCACAACCAAATCGATCCAAAACCACAGCCAATCAGAAGAGAGTGTGGGCGGAGTCTCTCTGCAAGCGCACTGCATTTGCAACCGAATCGATCCAAAACCACAGCCAATCAGAAGAGCGTGTGGGCGGAGTCTCTCCACAAGCGTACTGCATTTGCAACCGGATCAATCCAAAACCACAGCCAATCAGAAGAGAGTGTGGGCGGAGTCTCTCCACAAGCGTACTGCACTCGCAACCAAATCAATCCAATATCACAGCCAATCAGAAGAGAGTGTGGGCGGAGCCTCTCCGCAAGCGCACTGCATTTGCAACCGGATCAATCCAAAACCACAGCCAATCAGAAGAGAGTGTGCGCGGAGTCTCTCTGCAAGCATGCTGCACTCACAACCAAATCAATCCAAAAATCACAGACAATCAATTCAAATTCAAATTCAATGCAAATTCAAAAGGCAATATTTAATGCAATGTGACACACAACTGGCTGAACACATATGAGGGTCCAGTCAAGTTTGGTGTTCATTACAGAGAAAAGCACCTGAAGCCTGCGGTCTCGGTCACTGCTGTCGTGACTGATAGAGGCCTGGCAGCTGTATGAACACTGAGAGTTCAAGCTCAGCATCTATTTTCCCAGGTTTTCCATTATGCTTTACTCCACAGGGATTCATTAACAGTTAATTAGTGTTCGCCGGTGGCCAGTGGAAAAGAAAACAACTAGAAGTTACAGCTCACAAAGTCCTAGTGAAGCATCAGCTGTGGGGAAAGTTACGGAGGAAGGAAGAACAGATTAGATAGGCGACAGCTCGCTTCTTGATTTAAATTGCTTTTCTTGCGCACGCGAGCCTCCCTCAGTGACCAGCCTGATTGGGCCGAAACCTTTCTGCAATGATTACAGCCAGAATGAGAGCATGAAGAAGAAGAATGAGGGTTTTCATGGCGGAGGGAGCTTGTTAAAGGAGGCTCCTATCTCACATGTCAACAGGGCGTCTATTTAAAACAATCAGTCGAGTGATGTTTCATCTCCATTTCTCTGCATTCATGCACACATCCATGCTGTTGCTGGAAATATCTAGCTGTGCTTCCATGACGACAGGCCGACATCAAAGCGAGGCTTCTGAAAGCGGGATTTATGTTTTATCGTCTGAGTCTTGCCGATGCATTTCCTAAAGCACTCATGATGTCCACGGCTGAATGTCAAGTGTCTCTGCCATCATAAACCGAGAGACAAGTATATGTAATCTTAGCCAGATTCATCAGGCAACCAATTTCACAGATGGAGTCAGAGCCATTTTCTTTTTATTTATTTTTTTATTTTTGGAAAATGCAACGCAACACCAAGGTTATGGGTTTGATTCCCGGGGAATGCGTGAACTGATATACATCTTGAATGCAATGTTAGTTACTTGGGATAAAAGTGTCTACCAAATGCATAAATGTAATTTATTGTTCACAATAACATGCCGTTATTTCACACCGACTTTAAAATCACAAACATTTTGACAGCGTGTAGTCTAAACGAGCTCAGTGAGAGTGGAAACAACACACTACAGGACCTTTCCATAGTCATTTCCATAATGAAGTGTTTGACTTATCTTGCACTGCACGTGTGACCGTTCTGTAAAAACGGGTTGCTTATTATCCCAGTCCAATGACGTGAACCGTGACCGAGCTCTGACATGATCTCAACAGATGGAGATCTGAGTCCTGCTGTGAGCTGACCGGACGCAGGCTTTGATGAACGTGACGTAAATAAGGCTGTAGTGGCTGTAATCAGGCAAGAGCTGGTTAATTCAGTGCTTTTCAGTGTAATAATACAGTGTTTACACTTCTCAGGGAAATCAACCTGCAAATGATTTACTTACAGTGGCCTTCGCATAATATAGGCCAAAAAATGCCAAAAAAATGCTAATTTCACTGTTAAAGAGGTCATAAACTGAGAAATCAACTTTTCCTTGAGCTTTTGATATATAAGAGGTCATCATACTATAAGAATATCCTGTTTTCAGAACTGAAATGTTAGTCCAATAAAAGCTTTTATTGACACCAGACCCAGCGAACGACTGATCCTGGAATGTGTCAATAGATAGGTGAAGCTCCGCCTCCGCAGAAGAAATCAACGCCTACTTCATCATTGCATCATTAGCCCCGCCCACTGGTGTGTTAGTGAGATGAGGAGGAGAGAAGAGTGATACAGGACTGAAATAACATCACCTTTCAAAGGATCCTAATACAGGAATATGATTATTTATTTTCATCAATGTGAATTTCTCAGCTGAGCTTTATTTATTTGTATTTCACTGTGGATTCTTTGGTAAATCAATCGCATTTCGGCACAGGATTTGCAAACAGACTTTTACGATATGAACTCGACAGTAATGCAACAACATGTGAGTAACTGTGTTCATTCTAATGCCTGATCTGACTAAACGCTCAACTTCATGTTTCTCTTAGTAGGATGAATATAATCTGTTATTTAAATGGCGATTAAATTAAATATAAAGCAGTCAAAGAACGCTCCCTTTACAATCACTGGAGCTGTCAATCAAACAGCACGAGTTTATCAGTGACTGAGTTCTGGACTCGCGCGCAAACTCCCGTTTTATTCAATGAATCTCATATCGCGTTTGCACTGTTAGTTATGATGAAAGCATTCGTTAGTGTGCAGAAATCGAGTTACACTGCTTTCATGAGCTCAACAACATGTCTGTGATCGACTACAATGTTCATCACTGCAACCTTTCATGCCACGATCTCAATATAATCAACACTTTTCATGATTAGTTAACCTTGAGAGCTGTAATAGTAAAATGTGCTAAAAGTTTTCGAGACAGTAATAGTACTATTTCATATGGAAAGATGTCAGCCAATCACAGCAGTGGGCGTTTACACTGAAGTCTCACAGCAGACACGCCCCTTAAAACAGAGCGCTCAAATCAGAGGATAAAATCAGGGTAGGAAAAATGCCTTTTATTTCTAAATTATGATTTTTTTTATGTAAAAAGCATATTAATATTATAAGTGCACCACAGGAAACATTATAAAACAGTAAAACAACGCAGTTCATGACCTCTCCAACATTTAATGTTGTTCAATTCTAATGATTTAATGTTTGTCTGATGGTGGACATACGTTTTTTGACACTTAATTGCATGTTATTTACCATTAAATGAAAATGTATTATAGTTTATATATGAAATTTAGAGTTTCTGACCCACTTAAGTAGGACTTTTTAGTTACTTCTGTTGTCTTTGAAACATGATTAAAGTTACTGCTGAACATACTGAAAAGCATTGATGGTAAACTAAATTATCAATAACCAAATAAGTATATTTAATGTCATTTATTTAAATACATTTGTAATGATGAAGTTGTTTGTAAGTGAGGGTGTACATATAGCCAGGGGACTCCGTCAAAGACCATATCTTCTTTTTCTCAGTGGATGTGCAGACATGTAATTGGACACTGACCACATTAAAACCAGGTCTAGCTTCATAGTCTGGATTCATAATTACCCAGCCACCCCTGCAGGTTATGCTAATGAGCGGGGGCTCTCATAAGTAGGCTATCTATATGCAGAGTCTCCTGTAATGGATATGCTCATTTATTACTGTTAATGTGTTAATGTTCACTGATGAGGAGGGGAAAGAGATGATGAAGATGACATCACTTATAAGAACTAGATCCGCTCGGAGACTGAAGACAGAGATATTTATTCACGTTACCAGAGCTTTTAGACACACATCAGGTTTTATGACTGATTGTTGTCATTCTCGTTCAATATCTGCGGTCGGCAGCGTCTCATGCTTCATCCTCACACACACACACACACACACTGCAACAGTCCATTTTTGAGCACTTAGCTGTATTTCTGTGGTTTATCTGCGGTTCCTTCAGCTTGCCGTTGCTCCCGGATGCCAGCCCATTTCCCCTGAAACCAGAGATGCATTGTGGGTAATAAAGGGCCATAAAGTGCATAAGTGAGAACCTGATCCACGGAGTCAGATCATGGCAGAAGCAAGTCGGATCGCACACATCAGATCCCTCCGGCTGGACTTCAGATGACATCGGTGGAAGACTGATGGAATGAAGGACATTAATACAATAATGGCAGAAGATTCCCTCAGAACTCTTTTAAAAGATGACCTGGTAAAACCCAGAGAGAATCACATGTGAGGACAGAGGAAAGTCATTAGGTGTGGTAGTCTCGCGGGAAATAAGAACAGAGTATCCAGTTTACACAGTGATATGAAGCGCTGTTATATGTCTATCATATTCTAATACACACAGAGAAAGCAATCCGTTAGTTTCCACATTCATCTCGGTGATTCACATTCAGCTCCGGAACTACAGAACATGGACTGCTTTATGATCTATATTCAATAAACAAGAAGTTAATACTGTACTGGCAGTTACTGTAAGTGCATTTAAAGAGAGCACAATTTCAGGATTTTCTTGACACACAAATATGCTTTTTTAAATGTATTTATTAAAACTTGTACTTTAACCCTTTGATGCATGAATTATGATAACCTCAAAACATTTTTCCTGTGTTTTTATTGCTCTTATAGGGCATGAAAAACAAGATTTGAAATGTTATTTTTTTACAAGAGATTACCAGATGTCCACTTGAGTAGACAGCATGTGTTTATGGTTTAAACACTCTAAAAAATGCTGGGTTAAAAACAACCCAAGTTGGGTTAAATATGAACAAACCCAGCAGGTTGGGTTAAAGGGCACCTATTATGCCCTCTTTCACAAGATGTAATATAAGTCTCTGGTCTGGTCAAATTTCAGCTTAAAATACCCCACAAATTTGCCCCTATATGGGGGTGAGCAAAAACATTTACTATATTAATATATTGCTGGCTAAAAAATAAATCCAAAATTTGTGGCTGGGTGAAAACAACCCAATTCCTGGTTTTGTCCATATTTAACCCAGCAGTTTTTAGAGTGAACTGAAGAGATACTGTATTAAACATAATACAGTGATAACACAACAATATTGTGTGTATTTAACAAACCAATCAATAAAATTATATAAAATCATGTGAAAACTATAAAATATATACAAAAAATATAAATGTGAAATATTGCAAACGCAACTGAACTTCATACAAGTTGAACTTCAGATATCTTTGATGGAATCATGTCCTTGTGTTCTGACATCAGAGATCTCTAAAACCTGTCAAGGTAAAACTGTGGAAACCCGATTCCCTTCAGTGTTCCAGAGTATGTCGATTTACCCTTATTAGTTGATAATTCTGTTTATGTTCAAGATGAACACATTCCTAACATAGTTCTCCTCTGAGAAAACCTAGCGATCAGGTGTTTTCAATCTCATCTGAAATGAGCAGTGTTTGGGGTAATGCATCACAAATAATGTGCATTATGTTATCAGATTACTTTTGATGTTATGAGTAAAGTGACACACTACAAGTAACATGCATTACATAATCAGATTACTTTTTGATGTAATGTATTACAAGTAACATGCATAACATAAGATTACTTTTGATGTAACAAGTAAAGTAATGCATTAAAAGTCACATACACTCTAAAAAATGCTGGGTTAAAAAAACCCAAGCTGGGTAAAATATGGACAAACCCAGCAGGTTGGGTTAAAAGGCACCTATTATGCCCTCTTTCACATGATGTAATATAAGTCTCTGGTCTGGTCAAGTTTCAGCTTAAAATACCCCACAAATTTGCCCCTATTTGGGGGTGAGCAAAAACACGCCTTTTACTATATTACTATATTGCTGGCTAAAAAAATAAATCCAAAATTGGTTGAAAAAAATGGCTGGGTGAAAACAACCCAATCCCTGGTTTTGTCCATATTTAACCCAGCAGTTTTTAGAGTGTACATTACTCATTACTTTTTTTGATGTTAATGCAAATTACATTCTAATAACAAATAAATGTATTTATACACTCTAAAAAATGCTGGGTTAAAAACAACCCAAGTTGGGTTGAAAATGGACAAACCCAGCGATTGGGTTGTTTTGACCCAGCAGTTGGGTTAAATGTTTGCNTAATGTGCATTATGTTATCAGATTACTTTTGATGTTATGAGTAAAGTGACACACTACAAGTAACATGCATTACATAATCAGATTACTTTTTGATGTAATGTATTACAAGTAACATGCATAACATAAGATTACTTTTGATCTAACGAGTAAAGTAATGCATTAAAAGTCACATACATTACTCATTACTTTTTTTGATGTTAATGCAAATTACATTCTAATAACAAATAAATGTATTTATAGTCAAAAAATGTTACTGCAGATGAAGTATTTTCAAAAACAGTCACAGTAATAGTATGAATTGTAATTGAAATATAGCTATTGATGCATGATGTCCACTATAGCGGACAGATGATTAATCAGAATTTTCTCCCAATACTTCAATACTTGGAAAATTGAACTGTGATATGACACATTAGATATTGCTTGATGCTATATGGATGGATATTCTGAATCAACTTGGCATTTCTGACTGCCCATCAGCCATCTTGGTTTGGATACAATGGCCTGATACTTGGTGGCAGTGTACAGGATGATGCACTAGTGAGAAATGTAGAGGTTGATGTGCAACTATGCCATCAAAACCCATGCATATGCTAGAAAATTGAATAGCAGACCACTGTAGTAACCTCTATGCATAAAAGGGTTAATACACTTTCATTTAATTGTACATAACATGCAATTAAGTGTCCAGAAATATTACATTCAAATAATCTCTTAAAGTACATTATTTCCATAATAAATACTCCTTTTTTAAAGTATATGTAAAAGTGTACTTCTTTTGCACAAGGGTTAAAAAGATGTAATGCACTTATTTCATGTGATATCCTGATTGTTTCTTGGTAATTCATTTCCAGCATCCCATACACCCAAATATCTACATTCATAACATTTACAAATCCACTAACCCATTTATAACGGTAATAAAAAGCTTTTTAATACCATTGAAATGATCTCAATAGCATCAGACCTCTTTAGCTCAAGGGATCTTGGGAAAAACTCTCTAAACGCAAACAGAATTACAGATGGATGGGCCATTAATATCGACACTGACTTCCAGCCGGTGGAATTGAATTGCCCCGCCAGCCGTTTACAGTAATGTATGCATTCTGTCAGCTTCAGCAGGCCAACCATGAATACATCGGAGGCACATTTATGAAAAGCAACAAGCTGAAATGCCTGAGAAGGTCACTCCCGGGATGCTGCGTGCCACAATTACGTGGCTGTGGAAATGCTGATTTGCTAATTTGTAATGTAGTGAAATGAGATTCATTCCTGGAGGGGAAAATGTCACTTGAGTTAAAAGAGCATGAATGTGGAGACCTTAATGTCTGCTGGATACATGAACCAGAGTAATCATGGGTCAGAATGAGGTAAATATACATACTGGTGGTAGTGATGGGATTAAACCTCGCTATATGCTGTTTATACAGCCTCTCAATTAGATATATGAGGATATATAAATAAGATGTATCAGATCTGCCTTCTCTCTATTGATTCTATAGCCTCAAATATAGGCTACTTTATAACAATTGCTGCTGCAGTTCACTTAACAGCCACTGGTGTCGCTAAAAACAATGGTTTCTGAATTCTACATATAATATCAATGTCATGTGATTTCAGTTGATGTGTGTTAAATTAGGGCTCAGATCATGATGAGATGATCAGAGAGGGTGGGAAGAAACATCACGTCTGTTCCAGCCTTCAGTGGGATTTAATGCGGTCAATGTGACAGCTTTAATGAATTCATTTTGATTGTCATCGCCTTGTCTTGTTTCTGTCAGCCCAGAAACACTAAACCAATTTTGACTGAAATAATACATGTAATTGCAACCATCCTCAGTGGAAAATGAAATATTGACTATGGTAAACATGGAAATATCAGCCTCTGTTTTCTTTGAGGAAGGAGACAGACAGATATGAGTGTGTTTCAGCCTCCGGCGTCGATGACGAGCACAGATGTCGAAAAATGACATTAATTGCTCAAATGTTAAATTAATATTGGGGGAAAGTGGGGCTTGATGTCAAACTTTTCCTTCAGTGAATATTTTAGCCTCGAGTCATACTCGCCAACAAATAAAACTATTTTTACTGACACCGTCCAGAGAATTCAGTTCCTTTAAAATATACGTTTACAATCAAAAAAGGCGACATTTCATATTTAATTGTTTTTCTATGATACTTATAAATACTATACTGTAATTGATTTTTCAAAGCTGTAAATAAAACAAATGATATTTCAGGATTTCTACTTTGAAACTTCACATTTCTTGCAGTTTCTTTGTGAAATTATCAATTTCTGAATGAAAATGGTTTCTACACCAATGTTTTTTTCAGTGTATAATCTCATAATAACAGAAAACCTTCCTAATTTTACAGTAATTTTCTGTATTTTAATAAATGAGGATGACCTCAAAAAGAGATTTTTGAAATAAATTAATTCTTTCTTTCATCAAGGACACATTAAAATTGTTCAAAAGTGACATTAAAGACATTTATAATGTTACAAAAGATTCTATTTCAAATAAATGATGTTCTTTTGAACTTTCCATAAAATAAAATGCATCCCGGTTTCCACAAAAATCTGAACTGTTTTCAACACTGATAATAATCATAAATGTTTCTTGAGCAGCAAATCATCATATTAGAATGATTTCTGAAGGATCATGTGACACTGAAGACTGGAGTAATGATGCTGAAAATTCAGCTTTGATCACAGGAATAAATTACACTTTACTGTATATTCACACAGAAAACAGCTGATTAACATTATAATAATATTTCACTGTTTTACTGTATTTTTTGATCAAATAAACGCAGCCTTGATGAGCAGAAGAGACCAACAAACATCTCTTTAGAGACCTTAAATCCTTATCTCGTGGCAGACACTGTCAGTCTGAGATAAGCATGACGGCCTGTCCAGAGATGACAACCAGTTGCTCCCATCTTAAGTTTATATCATACACAGAAATTCAATTTAGCAATATAAATGGAACAGGGCAGGAATAAGCGCTGTATTTCTATCTGATCTGCACTACAGCTCTCGCTATCACACAGACACAGGTTCACCATCCGCCTGATATCTCAGCGGTTCAGATGTCGTCCAGACAGAATGAATGACGCTTTATCATCAGTCAGTCTCGTAGAGCTCAAGGTCGTGTGGATCTGACCTCGGATAGACATGATACAAGACGGCCGAACTGATCACAGATTGCAATTGCACCACTTTAGTTGGGTTTCACATTTATTCTGTTATTAAACGGCTATCCAAAGATTCTCGTTTATTTATTGTGAAACAGACTTTAATCTTAAAAATAGCTAACGAACGGCCTTCACTCGGGCTCAGCGACGGAAACACAGACCACAACAAACACACATATAATTGGTTATTTCAATTGGCTATTAACCTTCTTGAGAGAGATTCAGAAACACGATTTAATCCAGTCGATGCTTCATCGTATCAGATCATATCTGTTGTGCATCTGTACGCAGACCTCGAGTGCATTTGTGTCCTGTGATTTCCAAAAGAGAAAGTGTGGTCAGCCTGAAGAAGACTATTGATAAGAGGAATTCAGACTGCGGGATTGATTGGTCTTTCTCAGAAGAACTCTTAAAAGCATCGTATCGAACGCAGCAGGAGCATCAGAATGAGTGCTTTTACTGCTTATGAGAAACTTAATCGGAATCATCTTGACTAGAAATACAAAATCAGATATAAAAAAACACAAAAACACAATAGAATCTCAGACAGCAGCTGTAAGGATATAATGCAGTTGTGTGGGCTGATGTTGCCACCTGCTGGACACAAACACCTGCTTCATTACTAGCACAAAAATCACATTAATCCCAGCAGGCTTTTGAGCTTAAATTGTCTTTCATGTGAAGCAATTAAAAGGACATCATACAGATACAAGCACCAGATCTGGTACATTTAATATGTAAAAGAGTCCATATAAAGCATGACAGCAGCAAGTCCTGGAAAAAACTGTTATTGTTAAACTAAAAAATAACCCAAGTTGGGTTGAAAATGGGCAAACCCAGTGATTGGGTTAAATGTTTAGGGTAGATTAATTTAACTCAACTATTGTTTAAAAAAATACTGTATTGCTTGCTTAAAACGAACCCAAATTAACATTTATTAATGTGTTTAATGACTGAACATTTATTACTTTATTAATTTATTAAGTTTAATGTATAATAATTAAACATTTATTAAATTGCTTATTCATAAATGTTCACCTTTTGATTATTATTGTTGTCTCTATTAAATATGTGTCTGATTTTTAATTTCCAACCTGTTTTGGTTTCATTTTAAGCCAGATATACAGTAATTTTTAAACAATAGTTGAGTTAAATAAAACTACCCAGCAGGTTGAGCAAACATTTAACCCAACCGCTGGGTTTGTCCATTTTCAACCCAACTTTTTTTAGTGTACTTGAAACTAAATAAACATGAACTGAAATAAATGCATTAAAAAAATATATATTTTAGCTAGTTGCCAAAGCAAAATTTCTCATTTTCGCTTGGTTTAAGTACCAAAATAAATAAAACACACACACACACACACAAACTATACAGGCATATTAACAACAAAACTAATACAAATGACAAACAATCAAATTACTAAAACTTTTAAAACTTTAAATGAAAACTGAAAATATAAAAATCAAATCCAATTCAAAACAAAAGCTATAATCATAATGTAATGTAAAATTTACATTAAAAAGAGTACGTAAAAAAGTACTCTTGCATGAAATTAATCCAAAGCACAAAGGAATATGCATTTATTTTTGGTTTAGCATTTCTCTTGCCTCACAATTGCCTGATAATAAAATAATAATAAAAAAAAAAAAATCACTTTCTATACTTTTTCTTACTTTGGTCACTAGGGATGAACCGATGTATCGGCCGATAATCAGCAATAAAAGCAATTATCTGTACTATCGGCCATCGATAAAAACAGCCAATGATCAGGGCTGATATCCTGTCAATCAGAAGGAGGCGGGAAAACGTCATTGGTATCTGCAGAGAAATTGATTATCAGTGTGACAATAAAAATAAAAGCACTTTTGAAATGTTTGAAACCGTTTTAGGAAAAGCCATGCAGTCTGTTTCAGTGAGTTAAAGGCCTAAAACAGCAGGACAGATTACACCGATGTATTTCTTAAAATTCTTTATTCATAAACTTGATGCAAGTTTACAAATTGTACTGTACATGGTCAAAATTACACTTACAATGGAAAAAAAAAAAAATAGTAAAATAAAACGCAATATAACCAAAGCATGCTAACAGTGCATAACTCAATGAACCCTCGCCATCAGCGGCGGAGGATCGCAAACATATTCCCCAAAACCGGCTCCACTCTTTCAATGAATGACGCTTGAGACTGATCTGGAATCAGCTGTATTTAACATACACTTCCCCATTCGAAACGATCAGAGGGTTGAGTTGATCCTGAAAGATGAGGGTAGAGGCCGATTTCCGGAATAAAATCTACAGATTCAATCTATGGCTTGATGTCAGAGTGGCATTATTTATATTTTAATTTACCTAAACAAAAAGAGTGAAGCGGGCTCACATCGCCCCGTCAAGAAAACAGCCGAACCCTTCCCAGTGCATTCAACAGAAATTTAGGCTAAAACCCCGTCAACGGCGTCAAAACATCAACGATCGGAGAAAACGTTTCAGCCGAACGGAGTGCGTATGATTCGAACCATGTGAACACCACAGAAGGGCTGTTTTCTTGCGTTCCCCACGGTCAGATTGCACAGATGGGCTTTGAACAGAAATACTGGAGACGAAGGCGTGGAGGAACAGCAGGATAGAGAAACACATCAACTTCTGCTCATTCTTTTCCTTTCTCCTCCTTTTTAAGGCATTATTGGTCACCTCCCAGCTTTCCCGGCACGGCAAAGGGGCTTAAAACAACTTGGTAAATACAATTTTACAAACCCGGACTGTTCTGCTGAACATGTGAGGAGGGAAAGCTTTCTGGAGCGAGGGCGTCATCATACACTTCGAACCCCATTCAGAACAAACAGCAGTAGTCATCACGTGTCCGTGAGCTCCGTACGTCTATGTTGAGATGTTCTGTCAGAAGGTTCCTGCTGTAGGTGTCAGCGTTCATTCTTCCAAACACATCTTTACAGGTTTACTGGATTCGTGGAGTTCATTTCAGTCCACGGGTAAAAGCGTCAGTTTAGTCAGAAATCACTTTCTGTCGTGTGTCGGCTCTCTCGGAGGTTGACGTGAGATGTTGGCGTCAGGACCGCAGGAATAATGACATAATCTGAGATGATAAAGGAAAATCGGGCTTTTCACGTGGATCAAACTGGACTCGATCAAATCGAGCCTCTTCAACCCAGTGGAAGTGATGAGGAACAAAAGAGGCGGAGAGATTTAAAAGAGGGAGGAGAAAAAGCAAGAAACAAAAAGATGTCCACCTCAAGATACTCGGCCCATGTTTGGATCGGTCAGTCTAGCCGTCTTCTTTTGGAGGTGTGTACCAGCCTGTAGGAATAATAAAAAATAAACTTATTTAGCAAAACACATTTGGTAACACTTTATTTTAGTGTCTTTGTTACATATATTACATGTACTTACTCTAGTAATAACAGTAAAATATGCATAATTACAAGAAACTAACCCTAAACCAAACCCTAACACTAATTATAAAGTAAGTACATTTACTTAGTACTTATAATGTGTACTGTGTGTGTGTATAAATGTGTAATTACACTGTAACTGAACATTTCAGTAGGAAATAAAACAATTTAAAAATTTACAAATTACTCTTCTATAAAGATGCGCTGTTGGTTCAATCAGATGATCTTTTGCACACTTTGTGAGAATGTTATTTGCAATTTTTTGTGATATTAAAATGGGAAATATCTAAACAAACACACCATTGATGTAAAGCTGTAAAGTTCTTACCGTTCTTCTCATGGATCTGCACCAGTGATTTATACGACTGCTGCGCTCTGGCAAGATTGTACTGATTCTGAAACACACAGACGGAGGCAGGACACTCAGCACCAAACCAGAAATGTCAGAAAATGTCTCTATTGTGTGAATAAAAAGTTACATTTTAAAATATAAACAGCTACTTGCATCCGAGAAACAAGTGCAGGACAAACACTGCTCCCGTCAAACTACAGAAGCTTGTTTTCACCACGGAATAAAAATACAAGAGGTAATTGCGACTGTATATTATCACAATATTATCATTTGGGTTTTTTTTTTAAACTCAGGCATTTATTTGATCATTAATTTACTTGTTTATTTTTCTCTGTACTGTACTACGTGTTGTTAACCATTAAAAAAAAACGTAGTTTCATATTTATGTTTAAATAGTCCAATCTTATGTTTAAAATTTTTTAATTAAGTTGTGTTTTGTAGAAAGCCTTTCTTTAAAGTGAATTTCATTTTGTAAAAATTGTATCTTAATTTGAATCAATGTTTAATCAACCAATTGCCTGGATTTAATAAATAAGAAGCAAATATAGCAGACAATATAATCATGACATGGAGGCGCCGGCGCGATCACTTGCGTGTGAACTGGAGCGCGTCTTACAGGCTAAATGAACGGAAACTCAGCGAATAGGCTGCTTGCCTCACAGACATGAGAAAAATATCTATAGAAAGCTTGAAATGTCTACTTTATTAAAAATAATTAAAAACGAAAAGAAATAGGCTACTCTCTGATTATGTAATCCGAATGAAATGCACATTCTCTCTCGAAGCGCGTCCACAGAGATGATGAGAGTCAATGTCAACATCTTCTCAGCCGACACTGATTCAGAAAACATTCGTTTATTAATAAACAATTAAAATGTCTCCTTGCTGTTTTTGTCACATTCATAATCATTACTTTTGCCGGTTCTTTATGGCAAGCTTTATTTCTCTCCAGTATTTAAGAAATCAAATTAATATAAATGTGATTAGTCAACTAATGGCTTAAATGAACTACTAGTCGACTAGAAAAAAAACGTATTTCACATATTTTCGATCCAGCATGTCACAAAGGGTATTCTGGTTTGAGAATATCCACAGCATCATACATTATTATCAGTTTAAAATACTATTTCTTTACAACAAAACGCTTTGCAGGTCTTTCATCTCTAGTCACAAACCGATCGTCATCAGTTAGCATGTGTCCCACCCAAAAACACACATCAGAGATTAAACTTCACAGCTCCTACGGCTGAGAGAGAGCCTCCTCAGATGAAAACCGCTTCAGTGAGCTCAATAGTAACGCCACATTTCTTTTGGTCAGTAACGGCGTTGTAACGGGGGAAAAAGTAATTAGTTTGATTACTCGTTACTGAAAAAAGTAACACCGTTATTAACGCTGTTTATTTATAACGCCGTTATTCCATTACTGGAAATGACACACACACAATTTGAATCACTGCCCACCATTTCACAAGGAAAGATGGATTTGGTGGTAAAGAACAATGTCACGTCGGAATATTGGAAATATTTCTGTTTTAAACCAATGAAGGTGAGCCGGTGGAAATCACACAAACTCTGTGCAAGAGTTACACCGCTGAAGAAGCCTCAAACCACAGTCAGTTATTCACTACAGAAAGTGGAAGTAAAAACTGAGCTTTCGGCACCTGACGCATATTCTCTCAGAGATCAACTTAACAGCTGATAACAGTCTTTATTTGTTGTCTTAATATCCCTCTTGTGGCCCATACGTAGTAATAAAATGAGAAGTATTTAGTGTTAAACAAGTTGTTCTTGAACGTCGGTGTTTGAAATAATACTATTGATTTCGCTGATGCTTTTGACAATATCTGGCTATCGTCAATATAATCGTCTATCGGCACTAATAGTTTTATCGTTATAGATATCGTTCTTAAGTGTGATTACCTTATTGGCTCCAAACTGCACTCTTGCTTTTCCCTTGACTAAAGTGGCATTAATCTGCATGATGACAGACTCTATGGAATAGGCACTGCTCCAGCCCTGAGGACAAACCACATGACCATCAGACACCAAACAAACACAGCTCTGACAAACACATCATATTAAAGACAGCAGCTGTATATCAGAGTCTGATGCTCTTTGAAAAGAGACTTCAGATTGTAAAACATTCTGGGGAAAAAAACTGCATATATAAATAAATACATGTTATGATTCTTTTGGTTTAGTTGAGGATCATTAAAAGTGTCCTGAGAGCAGAAGAAGGTCTGAGAAATTAATGTGAATGCAGTAAATACAAACGCACCTGTTTAGTGAGTAGTTCCATACACAGAGCTCCTCCGCCGAGAACATACCTGAGGACAACACTACAGTCAACCAGGTTTACAAACAAACTTCTGTCCAACACTGCTAAATAATTTTTGAGTTTGGCTAGCACTGTACATTGGATTTGTAATATAGAAACATAATGCATGAATAAATATGTAGATATTTATATGTATACATTAGTATGAAAAATCACTTCTACATGCAAATGAGTTTGATTTCTGAGCAAATTTATAAAGTCAAAATACATTACAATCCCAGTAATAGGATGAATAACCCAAAAACAAAAAGCCTCAAAAGTGTCTTACCCTCCAGAGAGCACAGGAGAAACCACACGTACAAACGGAGGGTCAAAGGGGAAATTATCCTGAAGACAGACAAAAGAGATTCTTTTTATTCTGAAAACACACACTACACTTAAGTATGTGGATGTTTTCTCTGTGTTCTCATCTCGGCACAGCCAGTGAACTCACTTTGTAAGAGAAGTTGAGGAGGATGTAGTCCATTCCCTCCTTCTCCTTCAGCACTTGGAGGTCACTGTGCAGAGGACTGTCTGGATCCACACTGAGCAGAAACACAAACATCTTCATCTTTCTGCAAACTATTAACTTACACAATAATGTGAAAATCCAATTCTTACGTTCTTATTTTCACATGCCACTCGTACAGGCTGTCGTTGACCAGCTCCACTGAGTAGATGCCTGGAAAAGAGAAGAGAGAACGGTAAGAGAACCGCGTACAGCATACAGACATTCACAGTCATAGTTATCAGGTGTCCAAACCGTTTTTATAACTCTGAGACCGGTAGATCTCCCTGAGCTCCTTCATGAGGCGATCCGACGCTTGAACCGATCCAGACACGGCGCCCTACAGGACCCGACAGAACACAGGCAGTCAATCACAGCACACCTGACACATGATTCACACAATGTCAGTTCATGCATTATTGTTAACTAATAAAAGCTTATTGTAAAGCATTAACCCTTTTTCAAATGATGATTATTATTATAATTAAAAAGAAGAAAATTAAATGCTACAATTCAGTCAAATGTGTAACACTATACATTACATTTTGTCATTATTGAAGTCTTTTTTTGGAAATGTTATTCAACGCCACTCCAGCTTATATGGCGAAATCTAGGCTGAATTACAAAACAGATAAAATAACTACAAAACTAAACCCAATTTAATAAAAACTTTAGATTAGGGTCAAATTTTCACTATTAACTAACTGTGCCCCAATAAACTCCTAATTACTGCTTATTAATAGTTATTAAGTTTAGGTATTGGTGGGATTATGGGATGTAGAATATGGTCATGCAGAATAAGGCATTAATATGTGCTTTAGAAATACAGCCAATATTCTAGGAATATGCATGAAAATAAGCAACTAGTTAATAGTGAGAACTGGACACAAAACTTCATTTGATTCATCCGAATCAGATTTTAGACTGACTTTGTAAAAACATCATGTAGAAGAGAGACAGTACGCCTAGTTTTTATGTTTCAGATTTATAAATTATGTTTCTTGTTCAGGTCTGTCGGAAGATTCCTGGTTGAACATTTGGAAAGTTTGCAGTCATGATTACAGTGAACAACATAAACAATGTCTAAGCAATAATTCATATAATTCTTCTGAATTGAATGAACTGAAGCAGATCAGGCAGCATAAACAAATGTGTGATATTTACATATACACACATATATATTTATATAGTTTGTTTGCCTGAGCACTTCACGAACAATTCATTTCAAGAGGAACTACATCAGTCCCTCTGACAGCACTGAAGGCTGAACCTTCTCATCATAATCATTCAGTTTCAGAAACTACTGCTCTATTTCACCCCATCAGAACCCCGAAACATGAGGAAAGTCACCTTACCGAATGAGCACTTACGTTCAAGTGGTCCTGCCTCTGGTTCTTCCGGATCTTCTCCAGGATGGCCAGGTTCTCTTTCTCGATCCCATCATCCTCAGACTTCTTCCCATCCACCGGCTCCTCCTCTTTCATGTCATAGTGTTCCAGATCAATGTCCTGCTGACAGAGAATATATGTATATAAAGAGAAAGCGAGGCAGTCAAATATGAAAACTACATGAGAAAAACGGATACGAACCTCTCCCATCTCTTCTTCCTCTTCCTCCTCTGATGTGACCTCATCTGTGGTCCCAAGCTACAGGATAAAACATTGGTGTTAAAAACAGCATAAGTGTCACTGGTTATTTTTGTTGTTTTTATAGCATAACCATTCTTTAGAATATAATAAACGCATGACAACACAAGCAGCGTGAATCACATGTGAGCTTTTATTTCTCTGACCTACATCAGGTGCACATTATTGTGTTGATGTTGTATTGCAAAACAATGAAAGAACAATTATATATCGAATTATTAATTTATAGTAGTTAAAGCCACTTAGCAAACAGTGAGAAGTCCTGAGAGCCCTAGTGTGTTGACATCATCAGGTCAGGGTTTAATTGGTCAAAGAAAGAATTTCATAAGGTTGGATTTAGTTCACGAGCGAGCTTTAGTTTGCAGTTAAAGAGACTGCTCGTGTATAACGCTCACCTTCCTGTCCTGGTTCAGGGGCGCTGCAGGAAGCGGCTGGTCCAGCATCTCCACATCAGGGTGCTGGGGAAGATTATAGAGGCGGCACAGATCACAGATCAGCCTCTTCAGCTGCTGCAGGAGCTGAAATGACAAACGCAGAAGAACCTTACAGAGAGCAAGCATGAAGTTGAAAATGTAAGAGCAAATGTGGGAGCCCTCATAATCAACTCCCAATTATTGACCCTTAATGAAAAGTTGATTTCTGACACTGACCCCAGCCACTGTTAATAACATACATATGAAGATTCAGTAGGATGTCGTCAAGTTAGAACAACAGGACTTTATGGGTAATTTGTGCACAAGATTTGTGCACTTCGGAGAGAAAACACCAATCCTGTCAGTGTGTGTGAAGTGAGTCTTACATTTACATTTATGCATTTGGCAGACGCTTTTATCCAAAGCGACTTACATTGCATTATACTATACATTTGTATCTGAGTATGTGGAATCCCTGGGATCGAACCCATGACCTTGGCATTGCTAGTGCCACGCTCTAACCACTGAGCTACAGGAAAGCTATGTCTTGATCTCAACTCTACAATAGAAGCGGATAGAATTTCACTTGCATGTAATGAAAACCTGACTGAAGATAAATCAGGCTTTATGAGAAGAAAGAGCAGTCGAGGGGCCGAAACAACGTAAAAATATACTGTTCAAACGCTTGGGGTCAGTAAGATTCATGACAGCAGAAACATTTATAATGTTACAAACAATTCCATTTCAAATAAATGCTGATCTTTCTGTTCATAAAAGAATCTTGAAAAATATATGCATTATCAACATTGATAATCATAAATGTTTCTTGAGCATCAAATCATCATATTAGAATGATTTCTGAAGGATCATGTGACACTGAAGACTGGAGTAATGATGCTGAAAATTCAGCTTTGATCACTGGAATAAATTACACTTTACTAGATATTCACATAGAAAACAGCTGATTTACACTGGAATAATAGTTCACTGTTTTTACTGTATCAATTTTGGTGATTAGAAGAGACTTCTTTCAAAAACATTAAAATCTAATTAAGTGTTTCATACAAGCAGTTATTGTGTACACATGTTGTACTACAAATACCTGCATGTAATTAATTAGTGTAATATCTATAATTACACTGCTGACACTACCCATACTAACCCGTACAACAGCAAAAGTGCTTCGCAATACAACATTTACAAAATAAATACAATTTAACATACGTACAGAGTATTTAAAGACAGCTAATATAAAGTGGGAGCACAGGGAAAAACAATGACGGACAGACGATCCTGCAGGGCTATATTAAAGTTAAACTTCTGGGTCACATGACCAAAAAGAATCATTACATTATTGTAAAGAAGTGAACCACGAGGCAAACACGTGTCTGTTGGACAGAGCCATCTTCCCGTTAAAGGATTCAATTTATTAAACATGTGTCATTTCAAGTTATTTCTTCCGTCAAACACAAAAGTAGGAGTTCAGCAGAATGAGGATGAGGCTCTTTTCCATACAATCACAGCTTAAGATGACCGATAGCTGTCCAACAAACACACCCATTAAAGTCCTCAGTGATCGTTGGTCATGTGATAATCAATTGCATTAATGTCAAACCTGTTGTGATGAGTCTCATTTGAAAATACACAAACATGAACAAGATTTGGAGTGAAGTTTGCACAAAGCATCGTATGGTTTCAGAAGATTTGTTGTATGGAAAACAGCTGCGTCAACATTCCTCTAAACTCCCTCTATTGTCCCCACAGAAGAACAGAAGTCACGGGTTCGGGATGACGTGAGAGTGAGTAAATCATGACAGACATAAACTAATCCTTCAAGTAGAACGAGTTTAAATGTAGATGATTTCACGGAGGCATGAATCAGTCTAAAAGTGTGCGGTGCGTCCCAGTTAATCTATTATAGACAACAAATAGAGCAGACAGAAGAAAAGCTTGAGTTAAAAAAAGCACAGACTCGAGCCGCAGCACATCTGAAGCGTCCGCTCGCTCACTCAATAGTGCGCACTCATATTACACTATATTGCTTGTTGTGTAACAGTCGACTCGATTTCAGCGGAGCTACGCTGGTAATTACTATTCACTGCCGTTCAAAGCATCGTGATTACAACACCTGCTCCGCTCCAACACATTTAGATCGAGAACATTACAAATTACTTCATTTACTGTCACTTGATGTGACAAATTAAATATGATTTATTATGTACAAATACTAGAGCAGGTTTTCCTGCTTGAATGTTGATAATTTCCCTCACATTGTTGCAGCTCCTCTCTTCCCAGTCTGTCAGTAACGCTCTGTTTAGTTCCTTTCTCTATGAAGCCCCTCCTTCTGAAAAGCACAATGTGCTCTGATTGGTCGGCTGGAGCAGTGTGTTGTGATTGGTGTTTGGGAAATGCCCCGCCCCTTACCATAACCGCCAGTTTCTACTAACTAACTCAACCAGGCTCCGCCCCTTTATTCTGCGCATTAATTATTTAAATGAGGAATATTGTGAAGAAAACTCAAGATGGAGTTCAGAAACACTGACACTGATATAGAGAAGAACTCCCGCCTGTTTCCTGCTCAAACACACTAAAGAAAGCAGAATAGTTCCTCTTTATCGCGAGCAGATCGAGGTTTATTAAGGAAAGCTGCACTGATTGACAGATACCAGTGTGCTGCTCTTCCTGACGTCCTCCAGCCGCTCCAGCACTTGGGTCAGACTGGGGTCATCGGAGTCCACGAACCATATCGGGGGTGTCAGGGGGTACGATTCCTGAAAGAGGAAGATTTTACCATGATGACATCACTTTACCATGTGGAAATTAGTAATCATAATAAATAAAGAATAAGGGGTGTGTCTACATGTTTGACTGGTACTGACATAATTCCCACATTCCCATATTTAAGAAGGTCAAGAAATAATGCAATGCAGGAGTTCACATAAAATGTGTCATTTTGATGCATGCTCATATTTACATATTTAGATCTATATAAACATCCAAAAACTCCAGCAAGAAAAGGTTGTTTAATAACGTGTAATATAAGGTTACGGTTAGATTTAGTGCTCGGATCAGGTACATCCTTGTTATAATAAGAACATAGTTTGCATATGTGGGACAGGACTGTAGAGTTGAATTAGTTAACATGAACTAACAACGGGGAACACCTCTACAGCATTTATTAATCTCAACATTTATTAATACATTCTAAGATCAAAAGAACATGAACATTTTTATGAACTAACATTAACAAAGGTTAATAAATGCTGAAAAAATATATTGCTCATTGTTAGTTCATGTTTGTTTCTGTAAAGAAAGAGGATCTTGTTGTGCATTAACTGATCTCATTTCCAGCCGACGACACTCATCTGTCCCAATATTACCCATGGTCCTTCACTTCATTTAAAAACAAACACAAACGGCATTAATGTTTGTTATTAAAGTTTGTTACTATGACGTAACCCCATCGTTTACAACATGCAGTAAGTCAATAAATTATTTAAATAATTAGTACTATAGTGAATAGAAACATTTTTACATTATTATTATTTTTAAGAAAAACTAAATATTTTCCAAATATTTTACGTATTTATAATATTCATTTTCACATAATAATTCAACTTCAAATAAGTAAAAAATATTTAAATTACATCTGACAGTACAGTACTAGAGTAGAAAAAATTTTACATTTTTATTTTTAATAGAAACTAAATATTTTTAGTTTTACATTTCTAATGTTCATTTTCACAGTATTAAAAAAATGATTAAAATTAAGATTAATTACATTTAACAGTTCAGTATTATAATACAGAAACAATTTTTTATTTTTAATAGAAACTAAATATTTTCTAAATAATATTTTATGCATTTATAATATTAATTTGGACAGTATANTAGCTAGATAATAAAAATGTTTTTTTTTGTAAATAGTTAAAATAAATAAAAAAAGATTTAAATTACATCTAACAGTACAGTACTATAATGAGCAAAATATTACATTATATTACATATATTATATTATTACAGTACATAATTTAATAGAAACTAAATATTTTCCAAATAATATTTTACGCATTTATAATATATATATTTGCACAGTATAGCTAGATAACAAAAAAAATAATTAAAATAAATAAAAAAGATTTAAATTACATCTAACAGTACAGTACTATAATGAGCAAAATATTACATTATTATATTATATATGATATTANATTTAAATTAGTACAGTACAATGAGCAAAACATTAAAATATTATTATATTACATTTATTATATTATGATTTCAGTACATTATTATTTTTAATAGAAACTAAATAATTTCCAAATAATATTTTATGCATTTATAATGTTAATTTTCATATTATTAAAAGATTAAAATAAATAAAAAGGATTTAAATTAGTACAGTACAATGAGCAAAATATTACAATATTATTATATTACATTTATTATATTATGATTTCAATACATTATTATTTTTAATAGAAACTAAATATTTTCCAAATAAATTTTACAAATATATAATATATATTTTCATAGTATTAAAAAATGATTAAAATAAATAAAAAGGATTTAAATTAGTACAGTACAATGAGCAAAATATTTAATATTATTATATTACATTTATGTTCATTTTCATAGTATTAAAAAACGATTAAAATAATTAAAAAGGATTTAAATTAGTACAGTACAATGAGCAAAACATTAAAATATTATTATATTACATTTATTATATTATGATTTCAATACATTATTATTTTTAATAGAAACTAAATATTTTCCAAATAAATTTTACAAATATATAATATATATTTTCATAGTATTAAAAAATGATTAAAATAAATAAAAAGGATTTAAATTAGTACAGTACAATGAGCAAAATATTTAATATTATTATATTACATTTATGTTAATTTTCATAGTATTAAAAAACGATTAAAATAAATAAAAAGGATTTAAATTAGTACAGTACAATGAGCAAAATATTTAATATTATTATATATTATATAATGATTACAGTACATTATCATTTGTAATAGAAATAATAATATTTGACAATGTCAGTGTTAGTTTTACAGTATAAAACTGAATTCTAGTGAATTTGAGGAAGGAGGTCATGTTGATCATATTGAGGATCGATTATCAGTAAGTGACGTCAGTGTCGCTCTCGCGCAACAGAAAATGGCATCCGGAAATTAAGAAAACAACCTGAAACAGACCCCCAGAACCGCAGAACCGGGTCAGTGAGGCTCATATCCCGCTCGAGCCGAGCCCCGAGCCCCGAGCCCGGTCCGGATGTGTTCGGTCCGGACTCTTACCGTGATGTTGCAGTGGATGATGAGCAGCTGGTCTCCGGTCACGTTGAACTGGCAGCTCAGCTCGTCCGGCTTCCAGTCGATGATTCTGAAGCGCTCGTGATTCGGGTCGAAAATGGACTCCAGAAACTTCAGCTCGGCCTTCAGTCCCGAAACCGACATCTTCCTCTACTCATCTCCGGGCATCAGAGGAGAAGAGAAGCCGAGAGAGACGGACAAAAGAAGGAGAGATGCGCAGTTGATCAGCTCTCGCGGTTTCGCGCCTCAGATCGCCTCAGATCTCCTCGAGTCTGATCCGTCGATTCAGCGCGCGGCTCTGGGGCTCAATGTGTCAGAAATGTGGATGTGAAGGCAGGATCGAGTCTGTGTGTACGACTGAGCGGAAGCTGTTTTTTTCCTCTGGGGTTTAAAGATGGAGGCGCCCGTGGAGGACCCGCAGTCCCAGCATGCACCGCGGCGCGAGCGATCGCGCGGACAGGATACAAACGAGCACCTGAAACCCTATTTCCTGTTTTACTAATGTTTACAAGCACTCAAATCAAATAAACAGCATTTATGAAATGACACCTGGAGGCATTTGTTGAGTTTAAAGCTGCGACGTTCATTATTAGTTTATCTCATAACTGGAATTGTGAATAAAAACAATGACAAATTGTTCTTGGGTCATTCTATAGAAACGTCCACTTTTCTGTCCCTAGACTTGAAATATTACACTTGAAAAACACTTTAGGATTACATTTTTTTATTTATATGAACCTCCTTGAGCATCAATGTGGCAATATTTGTTTTTAAACATTCATTTTCAGAGGAAAGGGCTTTATTTTGAGCTCACAAACAGGGTTTCTACCATTTCAAATACTGTAATGTGTGCGTAACTATCAATTATATGATGTAAATGACATTAAAAACAAACAAATGCTGAATAAATATTGTAAAATATATCTAGTGGTCCCCTGGAGTTGTCACTGGTGTTCCCTTTAACAAAAAACTCTTATTTTGAAGTAAAAATCACACTGATGACATCACTTGACTTCCTTCTTCCTGTTTCCTGAAGATCAGTGAAGAAAGTCCACTATCTCTTTTCAGTTATCAGACATTTTAATTATAAAATCATAATTTCAAATGAAGCTTTTAGTTGAAGTCACTGGCGTGACATACTGTATTGCTAGGGAATTAAAAAAACTAGAATACAAATGGATTAAACTACTTAATATAGTGAATATATCATGATTGACAACATGTAGGTTGATGCAGCAGCCATTTTGTAAAATGCATTTTTCATGAAAAATGTCACTGGTGTTTCCCGTTTAACTTTATTTAAAGCTATTCATTTAGTTCTTTTGCATAAAATAGCACTAAGATTACATGATTTTAACTTTTCTTTCTCATTATTAATCCTCCTTTGGGCAGATATGGATAAATTAAGGGTATTTGGCTGAATTCAGTGCAGCGACTTTACAGACAGTTTTAAAATGTTGTTTATGATCTTTTACTCACTAAGTGTCAATGATAGTCTTTGATTGTACACCAAATGTAAACAATTAGTCTCATCTACTTAAAGGTGGTACAGAAGATGTTTTGTTTTATACATTTTTGCAATATTACTTGAAACTGTCTTTACTAACTGATAAAAGACTATTTATTAGGTGCACTGAAAGGAATATTATTAATATACATCATCTGTGCACGAGGTAGGGCCTTAAAAACATCAGCCAATCGTTTACGCAATCATCACGTAGACGATTGGTCCTCTGGCTTGTCAATCACTGCCATGACGTTCCTTGTGAGAGACGTGCGGCTGCGCGCTCCAGTAACTTTCCACACTCCACAGCCGCCGCATGCAATGTTTTTGTCAGGAGACAGGAGTAACAACTGCAGATTATGAGTTACCTGCGGTGAGTCTGACATAATGAATCACTTAACGAATGTAAGGCCGATTATGAATGTAAATTGATACTTATGACTCAAACGCGTCCAGTCAGAGCCAGTTGCGCTCAGTCTGCGATTGCAGTCGGTGTTCAAATTCCATGTGAAAGTATATAAATCTGCTTCAGGAGCAGGAAACAATCGCTGTATGTTGAGCACAGTCTTAGAATGTTTTAGCTAGTCGTTAAATGTGTGCCCGGCTTAATAACACAGCGAATGCCGGTGGTAAACACTCGTGATCCAATACTCCTGCACGAGTTTTGGGAGGCGTTCACTCGAAATGGAGGGGGGTTGTTCTTACGCATGTGCTTATTAAAAAAAATCAGTCGACGAAAAGATTCTCTGTACCACCTTTAATTATAGTTGAAGAATAAGGATCTTTGGTCTTGTGTACGTCACTGGTGATTTATTGTGTCACTGGAAAGAAATCACTGATTGTATTTTGTACATTCAGAGGAAAGTAAATGAACAGTTTTTAGGGATGATGCTCACTCTAGTGTTCTTTTCACTTTCAGGTTTTTTAGCATGTGGAACGTTCAAAACTGCTGGCTGCTTTTAGGTCAGATTTAAAAGCAAATGAAGTGCAATAATAGCAGTCGTGATGTTCAGTCTGAGCTGCAGAAACACACGAGCGCCTCCTCTTGACTTTAACAAACCTGAAGCAAATGAAGTTTCAATGGCTGTGAAACATCTTGTGCATTTATAGATCAAAGCTCAAGGTTATATATGCAGTCAGAAAAATGATTATTACTGGATTGCTAAGTAAAGATCCATATGACAAACTAACTGAAGTGAAATGAATGCATTTGATCCAGATTTATCAAAACGCATGAACCAAACTAAGTTTGGAAACATTTTCTTTAAATATGCAGTTGATTCAGAGGCAAAGAGTGAATAAAGAGCCGTGGAGCGACGCATGTCCAGTGTAGAGGCAGATGAGAGGAGTCTGAAATGTGAGAGGACAAGCAGAGAATCAGAGTAGAGCTGAAACGAGTGTGTGTGTGTGTGTGTGTTCTTGTTTATATTACATCGTGGGGACCAAATGGCCCCACGATGTAATAAAAACCTGAGATCACCTACATCGTGGGGCCCAGCCAGCGGTCCCCACGAGGGAAATGGATTAATAAACATACTAAATGATGTTTTTTTGAAAATGTAAAAATGCAGAATGTTTCCTGTGATGGTTAGGTTTAGGGATAGGGGTAGTGTAGGGGGATAGAAAATACAGTTTGTACAGTATAAAAACCATTACGCCTATGGAGAGTCCCCACTAAGATAGCAAAACAAACCTGTGTGTGTGTGTGTGTGTGTGTGTGTGTGTGTGACATACAAGCCCTGCAGCCTGTGTGTTTCTAGAGCAGCAACTGTTAGAATCAACTAACCCCATCTGATGATGATCTGAGTTCATTTCTTTGGCCTTACGTTAATTCTAAAATGTTCCACTAGCTGGCGCTAGACATCCATATGAACCATTTTCAGCTTCATCTGTAAAAATATTAACTCAGCAGGGCACTTTAAATAAATTAAACTATAATAAACGACATATATAGCCTATACAATAAATAAGTTAATGGTGGTGTGACTGTAAACCAGATGAGGGCATGAAGAGTAGATTAAAGAGTTAAAGAGTTTTAGAAAAAAAGAGTTTGCAGGATTTAGACTCTCAAAAAACCCAGCGATTGGGTTGTTTTACCCCAGCGATTGGGTTAAATGTTTGCCCAACCTGCTGGTCAGTTTTATTTAACTCAACTATTGTTTAAAAATGACTGTATTTCTTGGTTAAAATGAACCCAAAATATGTTGGAAATTAACATTTATTAATGTGTGTAATAAATTAAACTTTTATTAATAAGTTTAATGAATTATAATTAAACAATAAACATGTATTAAATTACTAATTAATAAATGTTCACCTTTTGATTATTATTGTTTCCTCTAGTAATTATGTGTCTGATTTTTAATTTCCAACATATTTTGGGTTCATTTTAAGTCAGCCATATAGTCATTTTTAAACAATAGTTGGGTTAATTAAAACTAACCAAACATTTAACCCAACCGCTGGGTTAAAACAACCAAGTCGCTGGGTTTGTCCATTTTCAACCCAACCCGTGCTGTTTTTAACTGTTTGCATTTTTAAGAGTGTAGAGAATTTTGTTCCATGTTCAATAATTTCTGGTTATGATAATTATGTAATATGCAGGATTTTGTCACTATATTTGGCATCCAAACAGGAATTATGAGTATGAAATGAATAGATTAAAAGAAAGAAAATTTTAAAACCAATGGAAATAATTGTTGAGAAAAAAAAAACATATTAATTGGAAATTTAGTTCCATGTTCATTTACCATGAACACAGTGAGGTTTTGTAATCATAATAATTTCCGTTTATGATAATTATATAATATTCCAAATTTTTGTCAATAATATTTGGCATCAATGTTTAATTAAAAGTGCAGTGTGTAAATTTTAGCGGTGAGATTTAGCGGCGCGCACCCCTCCGGTTCAGAGAAGCTACGGTGGCCGCCTGGCCGACATGTCGTCGTCTGAGAGAGCAGAGAGCAGCTTGTGTGAAGCAATGAGGTTTCTTCTCACTTCTAACAAAGAACGGTCTCTGCTTCTAATAAACCAGACGACTACTACTACTACTTCACGCATATTCAACATAGTGACGATGCAAGCTGCCTCTAAAAACACCAACGATTTAGAAAAAGAACAAGAGTGACTAAATACGCTCTATAGAGCAGTTTGTCCGTTTAGGGCTGCTGTAGAAACATGCCGGCGCAAAATGGCGACTTAACATGTAAGTGGACCCACGTGTATGAGATAGAAATGAGTCATTCTAAGATAATAAAAACATAACGGTTCATTATGTCTTTATACACCACTGAAAATATAGTTATGTATATTATATTGCATTTCTGTCAATAGATCCTCCCAAATTTTACACACTCCACCTTTTAGTACATATATTTATAGATATTTAAAATGACTCCAGATGAGGGCTATATATGAAAGTAAGCTTAACCGGCACAAATATTTATTTAAATGAACACAAAGATGAACAAACACTTTTTTCTGCTCTTTCTGTACATCATTGAGCCAGTAGATGGCGACAAGTGACCATTGTTATGAGTGAATCACTGAATCATTCGCTCCAACGGATTCGTTCAGTAATGAGGCAGCCCTTGTTTCTCCAGTCTTGGAGCTAGTTTCATTGGTTTTCGTTTTCGTTCCAAATCTTCACATCTTGTAAATGGTTGTTTAAAAGTAATCGTGCTGCTGAATGAACGCGCAGCTGTGATATGACATCAGCAGCAGCATCTCCATCACTGTCCGAGTCACTTTTCTTTATTGGATTGTGTCTTATTAAATGAGGCAGTGTTTGATGTGAAAGATGACACTGGCTGAGTGTAGAGCATCATTCACACACTGAACTCCATCTGTCATGACTGAACCTCCCACACCGAGACTCACTCATCTGATTCAAACACCACCGTCAAAGCCAGTGTGCAAAAGACCGGGGCTTGTCGTCACACTTTTTACTAAAGCGAATATTTATATTTGGGTTATTTTCAGCATCATTACAGTCACATGACCCTTTAGAAATCATTCTGATTTGCTGCTCAAGAAACATTTCTGATTAGGTCATTATATCATCAAACAGTTTTGGACAGTCTTGAAACCAACAGCTTCTTTGCTCCTGTGACAACTTGCCCCGTCTGGTCTGCGGTATGTGAAGTCTGAGAAGTTCATTCATCGGCTGTGTTTCCATTCTGCCACCACAGCCACTTACGCCGACTGTTAAACGACACGTGTGAGTGTAGGGCATCACCCCACGTGTCTGGAGTGCTTTATGGTCTGTAGTGGTTGAAATCAAAGCCAGTAAATCACTGCTGCTATCTTGTCAGGCTCTATTGCTGTTATCAGAGGGAAGGAAACGCTGAGGGTCCGCATGAATAATTTACACTTGGCACGCTCCCACAAATGCTCCTGCATTTCATCAAAGCACCGCTCCTCCTGCTGCGTTTGGGTTGATTGAAATGGCAATTTCCTAAACTGATCGGTACATTCCTCTGACTCATGCTACGACTCCCAGATTCTGGCTTTTCCAACACCTGCACATTAAATGAATGGTGACGCGCTGAGAGGATGCATTAGTGACCTGATCCACACAACACACTGATCAATGCTGCAACGAGGCTGATGTGGGGATGGAGAACAGGGATGCGGTGGGTGATCTGGGAGGTTTTTCTTTTTTAATGGTTTTGTTTTTTGACAGAAGTCTCTTCTGCTCATCAAGGCTGCGTTTATTTGATCAAAATTACTGTAAAACTGTGAAATATTATTATAATGTAAAACAGCTGTTTTCTATGTGAATATACAGTAAAGTGTAATTTATTCCTGTGATCAAAGCTGAATTTTCAGCATCATTACTCCAGTCTTCAGTGTCACATGATCCTTCAGAAACAGTTGATATATTTGTGATACACTTTATTTTTCAGGATTCTTTGATGAATGGAAAGTTTAAAAGAACAGTGTTTATTTGAAATAGAATCTTTTGTAACTCTATAAATGTCTTTAATGGAACTTTTGATCAGTTTTGTGTGTTCTTTTTGAATAAAAGTATAAAATTCTTTAATAAAAATCTTAGTAACCCCATTTTTTGTTTTTTAATGTTTTTAACTTTTTTCTTAGTAACTAGTAAGTCATTTTGCAGTTACAACAAAACCTCATGTTAGCCAGCTAGATAACATTATATTGGTGACAAATAAACAGAATGTGAAACAATAATTTAGAAAATATCAGAGAAAACCAAACATTTAAGTGTGTTAAACCACTTTAAAGGATATAATGCCTCTTTCACAAGATGTAATATAAGTCTCTGGTGTCAGAATGTGTCTGTGAAGTTTCAGCTCAAAATCCCCCACAGATCATTTATTATAGCTTGTCAAATTTGCTCCTTTTTGGTGTGAGCAAAAACACGCCGTTTTTGTGTGTGTCCCTTTAAATGCAAATGAGCTGTTACTCCCGCCCCCTTTCCAGAAGAGGGCGGAGCTTTAACAGCTCAACAACAACAAAGCTGGAGAATCTCACGCAGCCAAAATGAGGATTGTCAGTAACGGTGTTCAGCCTTACATTGTTCAAACCGGAGTCGACACTGATGGAGAGACTCAGGAAGAAGTTACAACTTTTAGAATGAAACTGGACGTTTCTGAATGGTTAGTGGATAAATGTATGTAGTTGCTGTGGAGTTGATTCAACTCATCCACTAGCATGTGCCGTCATGTTCATCTTTTGTGTTGAATTGACCCTCGTTTGTGAAGCAGTCCGGCGTAAAATGACGGCATGACAACAACACTCTACTACAACAACTCTTCCTCTTCTCTAAAGCAGCCCAACATGGCCCCGCCCCCTTTGTTGTGTGTTCTCGGGGGCGGGGTTTATGTAAATTTTAGGGTTAGTGATGTCATTAACCCAGGAAGAAGCTCGTTGTAGTCCCTACCAGCCGTTTGTTGTAGTCCTTAAACAGAAAATTCTGTAAAAGAAAATATCTCTCTTTGCATTGAAATTTGAGCGTCGTAACTTTGCAGATGTTGATTATGATCAAACAGCAACATTACACACTAACTAAAATCAAAAAAGTGAAATCATATAATCAACCACCCCTTAAATGGAAAAAGCAACTTGAACATTCTGTTAAACACCTCCGTTTGTGTTCTGTGCAAGAATTCAATAAATGATGACAGTTTTAAATGAACTATCCCTTTAAGAGGAATTTACTGATATGTGAGTCCAGTTATTTTCCATGTCCGGTATTAAAAAAGCTTTCAGTGAGTGACACTCGTTTTGCATAATAAAAAGAAAAGCAGTAGTGGGTCTGTGCCCTATAATAAAAGAAAAGAATCAATTCACTTCCATGTTGATCAAACCTCTTTTATGACCCTCCGCTGCATGACAGATGTGAGGACGAGAGAGCGGCGAAAAGGCCACAGCTTCATCTCATTGCTCCGGTGTAATTTGTGGCGGATATATAGGATGGAGGAGGGGAGCAAACGTAACGCCGACTCTTTCTCAGACAGATATTAAATGAACGATCGGAGTGGNTGCTCAAACAGCAACATTACACACTAACTGAAGTTAAAAAAGTCAAATCATAATCAACCACCCCTTAAATGGAAAAAGCAACTTGAACATTCTGTTTAACACCTCCGTTTGTGTTCTGTGCAAGAATTCAATAAATGATGACAGTTTTAAATGAACTAACCCTTTAAGAGGAATTTACTGATATGTGAGTCCAGCTATTTTCCATGTCCGGTATTAAAAAAGCTTTCAGTGAGTGACACTCGTTTTGCATAATAAAAAGAAAAGCAGTAGTGGGTCTGTGCCCTATAATAAAAGAAAAGAATCAATTCACTTCCATGTTGATCAAACCTCTTTTATGACCCTCCGCTGCATGACAGATGTGAGGACGAGAGAGCGGCGAAAAGGCCACAGCTTCATCTCATTGCTCCGGTGTAATTTGTGGCGGATATATAGGATGGAGGAGGGGAGCAAACGTAACGCCGACTCTTTCTCAGACAGATATTAAATGAACGATCGGAGTGGGAGGCCAGAAAAAATGTAAGTTGTCATCATATGTGAGAGTGTATCCGGGTGTTGGAATAGATGTCCTAAAGCGGATGTTGCATGAGAAATATACAGCTGCAGGATTTCATAAGACAATACAATATATATGCAGCTTGTATAGCTTCTGAAACTTTGATGAGGCAGAATTTGAGTGTTTCAAAACAAAACAACAAATTCTTCACTCTCCAGCACAACAGAGCCAGCTGCAATGGTGAAATGAAAACCAGACACATATTATTTATGAACGCTCACAGAGTAGCTACATTAATTCATATATTCTAGTGGTTGGCTTTGACATGTTGTGCATTTAGGTGACCTTTAAGAGCCCAAACCTAGTGCTAGACAGATGAAATTGGTTCTTCAGAGCCCAGCCAGTGTAGTGCAGTATGAAGGGTGACCTTCTTTATATTACTCTACATTTGAAATGCAATCACATTTTCACAAACGCATTGACCTCACATCTCTTTTACATGTGTGTATAACCTTCCTAGCAACTCATAGACTCCTGTGGTTCAAATAGTGACACAAACCAAGGCGTGTTTTGATATAATTCACTTCATTTTTTAGCTATCGAGGCTTGTGTGTTTTATTGGAGAGCTGACGCCGAACTCATTTTCAGGAGTTGTCGTAAATATGCTGCATTATAATTTGCCCGATGCGTCTTGTTTCCCATTTTAACCGGCGGCTGTGAAACGACGTTTCCACACCATAATGGAAAAGTAATGATGACACATCCCATTAACATCCACAGCTCAACCTCACATCACTGAGCAGAAAGCAAGAGGACAGAAGAAATGATGTGTGACTTCGCTTATCAATGGACTGAATCAATGGCTTTCCCTAGCTGATAGTTTGTAATTGCTTAAAATCAATTGCAGGAAGGATGCAAGTGTTAAAGAACATATAGATCTGTGTGTCTTGTGTTGCTAAGTGTAGCATTTTAAGGGATTATCGAACAAAACAGTTACAAAATCAGTGTTTTTTTAATGCAATTTTTAATTTTTAAGCCCCCCAGGGCTGCACAATTTGGGAAAAAAATGTAACATTTATTTATTTATTTATCACTGAAGGAAAGAGAAACTACAGCTGACTTAGCCTTATAGATGAAATCAACTGAAAAGGCATTAAATCTCTCTTATTACAAACCAGACTGACTTTATTTCTGTCATTCATCTACAGTTCTTTTTGAGAATTAACAGGTTTAGATGAAGACGTGCATTGAAAATGTTTGGTCACCATTATGGTGATCAGTATTTTAGTTGGGTAGTTTGTGGTTTTGTAATAGTGTTTGTTAAACATAATTTGTTGCAAAGGAAGCCATAAACAAAAATGCTCAGGTGATAAAGTTTTTTTAGTGTTATTTAAAAGTGATTGATTAATCTCATAACTGATCAAAAGTAGTTATGAAGCATGTTACTATCGTTGAGATTCATATTCTTGATTCTTGTTGTCAACAGTACAGAAATGTTTCATACCGCAAAGCATCCTGGGAGCCACCAAAACTCATGACTCCCAGCATGCACTGCGACATGAGGTATGTCACCATTGTTGAGATTCATATGCTGATTATGTATGTCTGTGTGTTTAAAAAAAAAAAAAAAATCCCAGTGTATTTAAAAATCAAAATTCAGAATGTCTGATATGTGCCAACAAAATATTTTTAGTGAAAATCTATTAATATCAAATAACTTCTTTTGATCAGTAATGACATCATTTTAAAACCCTATCATCTGATTGCCTTTATTCATGGTTTCTTTTGTAACAAATTACATGTTTTTTGTAAACACTGTTACAAAAACCACAAACTAAACATAAAAATCAAGAGTCAAACTGCCTAACTAAATGAAACACTGATCACCATAATGGTGACCAAACATTTTCAATAAAACATCAACATCTAAACCTGTTAATCCTCAAAAAGAACTGTAGATGAATGACAGAAATAAAGTCAGTCTGGTTTATAATAAGAGACATTTAATGTACTTTCAGTGGATTTGTGGCTGAAGTCAGCTGTAGTTCTTGTGTTCCTCTTTCCTTCAGTGATTCTGCTTGTTATCATCAGGTGTCTTCAATAATCAAGCAATCATCACACAATCAATCACTTAAGTACCTTATTAACTCTAACACTGCCATATGAACACTGAGCACACTGCAAAAAATGCTGTTCTTACTTAGAAGTTTTGTCTTGTTTCTAGTCAAAATATCTTAAAGTTCTTAAATCAAGAAGCATTTTCTTGACAAGTACAAATTATTTTCTTGTTTTCAGGAAAAATAAGTCAAAATTAAGTATGTTTTTCCTTAAAACAAGCTAAATAATCTGCCAATGGGGTAAGCAAAATAATCTTATTCCAAACTGAAAACAAGATTATATATCTTATTCTTGGTTTGAAATAAGATTATTTTGCTTACCCCATTGGCAGATTATTTTGCTTGTTTTAAGGAAAAACNTATTTAAAAATCTAAATTCAGAATGTCTGATATGTGCCAACAAAATATTTTTAGTGAAAATCTATTAATATCAAATAACTTCTTTTGATCAGTAATGACATTAGTCAATCATTTTAAAACCCTATCATCTGATTGCCTTTATTCATGGTTTCTTTTGTAACAAATTACATGTTTTTTGTAAACACTGTTACAAAAACCACAAACTAAACATAAAAATCAAGAGTCAAACTGCCCAACTAAATGAAACACTGATCACCATAATGGTGACCAAACATTTTCAATAAAACATCAACATCTAAACCTGTTAATCCTCAAAAAGAACTGTAGATGAATGACAGAAATAAAGTCAGTCTGGTTTATAATAAGAGACATTTAATGTACTTTCAGTGGATTTGTGGCTGAAGTCAGCTGTAGTTCTTGTGTTCCTCTTTCCTTCAGTGATTCTGCTTGTTATCATCAGGTGTCTTCAATAATCAAGCAATCATCACACAATCAATCACTTAAGTACCTTATTAACTCTAACACTGCCATATGAACACTGAGCACACTGCAAAAAATGCTGTTCTTACTTAGAAGTTTTGTCTTGTTTCTAGTCAAAATATCTTAAAGTTCTTAAATCAAGAAGCATTTTCTTGACAAGTACAAATTATTTTCTTGTTTTCAGGAAAAATAAGTCAAAATTAAGTGAGTTTTTCCTTAAACCAAGCAAAATAATCTGCCAATGGGGTAGGCAAAATAATCTTATTTCAAACCAAGAATAAGCTATATAATCTTGTTTTCAGTTTGGACTAAGATTATTTTCCTGAAAACAAGAAAATAATTTGTACTTGTCAAGAAAATGCTTCTTGATTTAAGAACTTTAAGATATTTTGACTAGAAACAAGACAAGAATTCTAATTAAGAACAGCATTTTTTGCAGTGCAGGAGTGTATGTGTACAATCAGTGATCTGTTCTGTGTGTTTTGATTTGTTGTTGTTTTTTTAAATATAAGCCACTATAATGTATATGGGCTTCTTGAGTGAAATGTTCACAGAAATATGACACTGGCCTTTTGTAAATGTTTTCATGACCTCTTCAAAAGAACACTAGGCACTGTAATTTCTTATACACCTGACATTTCACACGGCTGGATAACTATACAGTATAGTCCGCATGTCGGTCAAAAACTACAAGGCAAATCCACTAAACACTTTTGCATGCTCATTTTTTTGTGCAGTATAAAGTGAATCAGGCTCTAAAACACTACAGTGAGATGAACTATTCATCCGACCTCAATGAAAACGCAGAAGACGTGGCCTGACATACAGAATAATTGCGTTTGCTTTAACTGTGCTGCTTCTTTATGATGTCAGCAGTGACATGTAGTTTGTCAGCTGAATATATAGTGTCCGCTCTAATAGAGAGGTAGATTGGGATTGCGTTAGAGATTTATATGTGACCATGGTCTGTCCAGATACTGGGGTTAATTAAAACATCAGCCTTACATCCTCACTGCTTCCTGTGCCAGAACGGATCACAGTCGGCACTCTGATGACACGACATACTTGCTAATAAAGGCATAATTGAAAATCTTCCTGATGATTATAAGGATTTTTATTATCTTTCATGTAGTGTGTAATAAAGCTGTTTGTGAATGTAAAAGCTCTGTTTCAAAGATCTGTTAAATGGAGTTTTTGTCTCCTGAAAGAAGTGATTCTGAACTGAAACGAGTCGTCAGTAATTCAGTCTCACTTCCTGCTGAACCAATGTAGGTTTGGAACTAATGTGCATAATGCCCACCTCTGGTCTTCATTGGCTGAACAGCGTCTCTTTGCCCCGCCCTCAATCACTGTAGTAGTATCTGAGACTAGAAAAGTTTGGTTCGTGTTGTTCATGTCGAGAAGACGCTGTTTTCTGCTTTGATGAGATTGATACGGTAAAACCGACGCCATCGTTACTGTTCGTATCGCTGTGAATCAAGAGCTGAGATTCAGATATGATAATGAGCGTTTGGTTTCTGACCAATCAGAGCAGAGCAGCTCTCAGAAAGGCGGGGTTTAGAGAGACCGAATCCTTGATCGAAGTGTTTCAGACACTGAGAGAAAAGAGCTGATGCTGCAGTGGATATTATGAGAAAATTAAAGTGTTTTTGACCTTGGATGAGTGTAAATGTGTTGTAGGAGACCTTTAAAACAAAATTAGAAACCTTTAAAATAGCATAATAGGGGCATTTTGATATTTTGCTGTGTTTTTCCTCATTATATTTACATCAACAATATGTTAGAATTATCATCATGATGTTGTGACTTCCTTGACTTCTGCAATAAAGATCATTTAGTGAGAGTATATCAGCACTGCGAGCAGCTCGATTCAGCCTCAGCGAGTCATTTGTAAATGATAAATGAGTGACATGACATATCTGAGCAAAAGTCTTCATGCATCCCAGCTAACATCTCAATGAATCAATAAAACTGAATCAATTAAGGCTCAGAGACTTGCGCATTAGCACAAAATCTAAACGCTTTCAAGCCTTTCTGAAACTTCAACAATCTGCTGTGATTTAAGAGTCTTTGGATGACAGCCTGGTGTTTAATGAACTTCTAATAACTTGGCCACTTTTAAGAAAAAGTCTGATATTTCCCAGCGTGAGGTGACGGTCTGTTCATCAGTGTTAATATAATGGCCAGTGCTGAGATTTCATACATAAATGTATTTTCTGACACAAAGTCAAAATGCAGCATTGTTCAAAATGACAAAAGAGCTCCATATAATGAACGCAGTGTCACTGTAACATAATGGTGACGACCGCTGTGAATTCAGGAGGTGTAGTGACAGAGGAAACACAATTGCACAGTACTTGGTCATATTTTTAGAAGCCCCTCTTGCTGACTCATAGTATTTTCCATTGCAGTTTGTCATTCTGGAAAGAACCGTCCCCTACAACACAACAACAGCAATCCAATTTTCTTTTGCCAACTACTGGAGGTCCGTCTTGCCTGAAGGAAGACAGAGTGTGTGATCATGAATGTGAACACGATATCACAGAATACAGCAGGTTTTGTTTTTGTCTCTAATGCTTCACAGCAAATATTTGCCATTATGGCAGAATGTAAACCTTCAAAGAAACGCTTTTCAGTGTATCTGAAGCTCAAACAGTAGGTCATGGGTTTGATTCCCAAGCAAAGCATGAACTGATCAAATAAATGCAATGTGGAAAAAAAGCATCTACCAAATGCATAAATGTAAATGTGAATGTTTTTCTACTCAATGTTGGGAAACGGTTGATTCAGATGAAGGATGCATGAGAAGCAACATATTTAAGAGCCTCTCTAAAATCGAAAAATCAAAACAAAACAAAACAATATGCCTTTTTAAAATAAATAAACTCCATAAAACACACTTTTAATTTTCACTAGTTTAATTTGTCTAACTGTGGATATACATGCATCACTCATTCTGTGGTGGAAATGGCATTGAAAATTCATTTTTGGAATAAAATGACTTACTCTTTAAAGATAGTTCCACTGCTATACATCCTAAAAATGCTAAATTGAAAAATATTTTCATGCATAATCTGTGTTGGGGAAAGTTACTTTTAAAAGTACTGTATTACAATATTGTGTTACATTTCATTTAGTAACGTTTTGATTTATATGCAGTTTGATGATTGCGTTATTTTACATGTGCATCAGCAATGCTTTTAATGCTTGTTTCGGCTTCTTCTTTTCCTTTGTTTTGATCCAGAGATTCTGTACTCTTTCAGAAGATGCCTAACAGCGCCACCTACCGTATAACAGTGAAAACATGAATTGGCGGAAAATTCAGTCAATGGTGGGGAAAGAGTTAATAACAAAAAAAGTTCTATTTTTGGCAAATGTAAAGGCTCTTTCACACCAAAAGTGAAATGAATAAGCCTCAGGCTGAAGGAAATGCAAAGTCACGGCTGTACAGTAGAGGGCGCCGCTCAAATAAATCTTTCAGGGGGCAGTCGTGGCCTAATGGATAGAGAGTCGGACTTGTAACCCAAAGGTCATGGGTTCGAATCTCAGGTCCGGCAGGGATTGTCGGTGAGGGGAGTGAATGTCCAGCGCTCTCTCCACCCTCAATACCACGACTGAGGTGAGACCCTTGAGCAAGGCACCGTACCCCCAACTGCTCCCCGGGCGCCGCAGCAATGGCTGCCCACTGCTCCGGGTGTGTGTTCACGGTGTGTGTGTTCACTGCTGTGTGTGTGCACTTGGATGGGTTAAATGCAGAGCACAAATTCCTAGTATGGGTCACCATACTTGGCCACATGTCACTTCACCTTCAGCTGTGCTGCCGTTCTGGATCGCAGAAAAAGAAAGTTGAAAACTTCAGCAATAAAAACAAAAAATGAAACACAAATGTGATGTTTATTAAGTCATTTTTGTTTATTAGTATGGTTTAATTGGATCATCGAAAGTCAGCAGCAAAGACATTGGTTAATAAACTGAGATTATAAAGTATATTTGTGTTATTTAATTGTTGCAGCTTTGCGTAATATTCTGAGTTTGCACTCATGATTTCTCTCATCATGTGGACGGAAGAGGAGTCAGTCAATAAATGGGAACACAAAGTAACTTGCGTTACTTATTTGAAAAAGTAACTCAGATATTTTGTTGTAAATGTAAAGTAATGTGTTGCTTTACTAGTTACTTGAAAAAGTAATCTGATTACTTGTGTTACTGCCAACACTGCGTAATTTGACAAAAAATTGCATCTTGATTGAAAATTATGCAATTTTATAGATTTAAAAAAAAAAAAACTATACATAAAAACATTTGAAAAGTAGCAAAAATGAGTGATGAAGGCATGGTAAAAGTTTCCACGCCATTTTAATGTGATCATTTGAATAAAAATCAACCTCTGGGACATGACTGGAAGAGTTTGCCAAACTGACCGTGTTCCAACAATGTGTGATTCTACTATTTACACCAAGCTATTGTTTGCTGACAGGAGATGCAGCATCATTTAGTTAAAAAAGAAAATAAACATTGAAGTGTTTTTATGACACTCGTGAGAGACATTAATATGTAAATGCAATTTCTAAAAGGACAGTTTATTACCTTGAACTGTTCAGCTGCTCCAGCAGAATCTGTGCTGAAAACAGCATTTGTTGGATCAGACGGAAGTTACACGAAAAAACAGTAACGACATCCTCCATCTTGTTTTTAGCAGATATATTGTAAGCAAACACAGTTTTGCCTCTCATTAGCTTGACTGAAGCCCTTTAATGCTTTCTGTGAAATCTTCCCTCAACACAAATATTCTGCATTTTCAGACGAAGAGAAACTCGATATATAACGCTGATGTTTTGACAGATCTGGAGCGCTAATGGGCTGGTCATGTCTGTCTCCTCTCCTGTAAGACGGTTATCAGTGTGTGTGTGTGTGTGTTTGAAGACTGCAGCGGTGTAATAGAATAATGCAGTGCACTGGGACTGTGTAATTGAGTAATGCTGATCAGCGTATCAATGTGGGGCAGTGGGTCTGTCTCTCCATATTCTCTCTAACCAAGTAAACACGGCCATAATCAGATCCCATGCCAAAGTCTGTTTGCATTGCTCACGTACGACATGGATGTGTTTGCATGGATGTCTGTGAGCGGATCTATCTCAGGTCAGTGTGAGTGTGAGCGTAAACCACGGCAGGAATCCATCTATTTGGATCGTACTATTGCTGCAGTCTATAGTGTGCAGTTTGCAGTTATTATCATTCACTAAAACTATTAAAAACATTTCTGTTCATTGAATTAAATACATATATTTTACTGATCTTGAAAGTTTATCATAGAGTTACTCCTGTACTGTTTCACTCCTCATCTCTTCAACACATGCAGCATGCGTTACACACTGTAAATCAGCTAGTTTCCCGAACAGTTTCTGGAGCAGCTCTGCCAGTCCAACAGTTATACAGCTAATGTAGTTTATGGGGTCTGTGAATGGCCTGTCAGGCCCACAGTGGGGAACACAGACCTGGCTTAAGTCAATTAGCTAAGAGGACAGACCTGGCTTAAATCAGAGAAGAGAAGCTGCAGCACATGAAGAGCTTAGTCAGGACTTACAGGAGACCAATCAGAGAGAGAGAGAGAGAGAGAGAGAGAGAGATCAGTGCAGAAAAGAACACAGACAGTGCCAACAAGAGACCAACTTCATATAAACCTCTTCAGCTGTCAGTCAGAGCGAGTGTGTGTCAGCCGCAGCTCTCAACTGATGCACTTTCACTATAAAAAGTCAAGTGTGCGTCAGTCAAGCTGCAAGATATACGTTTATTACAGGATTTTGTGTACAAACAGAGCTGTAAAGACTACATGAAATCAAAACTGATGCAGTTGGGTTTTTTTTTAACTCTGTAAAGCCTCAGATGAATATTCAATAATACATATATATATATTTAAATTCAATAGTTTATTGTACCTTTAGAGAAAATGTTTTTAAAAGACCCCCATCCTCTCAAAACGAGTTTGCATATGTTTTTTGTTTGTTTGTTTGTTTGTTTTTTGTGTGTATAATTTTGTTGGTCCCCCTTTTGCTGCCAAAACAGCCCTGACCCGTCGAGGCATGGACTCCTCTAGACCCCTGAAGGTGTGCTGTGGGATCTGCACCAAGATGTTAGCAGCAGATCCTTTAAGTCCTGTAAGATGCGAGGTGGAGCCTCCATGGATCGGACTTGTTTGTTCAGCACATCCCACAGATGCTCGATTGGATTGAGATCTGGGGAATTTGGAGGCCAAGTCAACACCTCAAACTCGTTGTTGTGCTCCTCAAACCATTCCTGAACCATTTTTGCTTTGTGGCAGGAGCATTATCCTGCTGAAAGAGGCCACCGCCACCAGGGAATACCGTTTCCATGAAAGGGTGTACATGGTCTCAACAATGCTTAGGTAGGTGGTACGTGTCAAAGTAACATCCACATGGATGGCAGGACCCAAGGTTTCCCAGCAGAAGATTGCCCAAAGCATCACACTGCCTCCGCCGGCTTGCCTTCTTCCCATAGTGCATCCTGGTGCCATGTGTTCCCCAGGTAAGAGACGCACACATGCACCATCCATGTGATGTAAAAGAAAACGTGATTCATCAGACCAGGCCTCCTTCTTCCATTGCTCCGTGGTCCAGTTCTGATGCTCACGTGTCCACTGTTGGCTCTTTCAGCGGTGGACAGGGGTCAGCATGGGCACCCTGACTGGTCTGCAGCTCCATATGCAACAAACTGATGCACTGTGTATTCTGACACCTTTCTATCAGAACCAGCATTAACTTCTGGAGCAATTTGAGCTACAGTAGCTCGTCTGTTGGATCGGGCCAGCCTTTGCTGAGTCTTGTCCGCCCGTGACCCTGTCGCCGGTTCTCCACTGTTCCTTCCTTCGACCACTTTTGATAGATACTGACCACTGCAGACCGGGGACAACCCACTAGAGCTGCAGTTTTGGAGATGCTCTGACCCAGTCGTCTAAACATCACAATTTGGCCCTTGTCAAAATCGCTCAAATCCTCAAAAAAGCCAATTTTTCCTGCTTCTAACATCAACTTTGAGGACAAAATGTTCACTTGCTGCCTAAAATATTCACCCACTAACAGGTGCCGTGATGAAGAGATGATCAGTGTTATTCACTTCACCCGTCAGTGCTCATAAAGTTATGCCTGATCAGTGTGTGGCTCATCTAGAGAGGGTCAATATGCAAATTGCATATTTTTGCAAATTGCAAAAATATGCAATTTGCAGCAGATGCTAATGTTTATATGAAAATTTGATGCTTGTAATGTAAATCAATAATATCTCTCTCTCTCTTCCACACACACACTCCTGCAGATGGAGTCAGTGTGAGTGTCTCTAGAGACAGCTGGACTCTGATGAGGTCAGTGTGTGTTCAGTATCTCCTCTCTGCGTTCAGAAACAAGAGCTTCATACTGAGTGCACCTGTTCCCTTCAAATGACCTGCGACTTCCCTCAAAGCGTCTCTGTTAAATCACATTATACAGTTTATTAGAGGCCAATGAACAGTTACTTGACGGTAAATAGTTTCTGCGGCTCATTTACATACTGCAGTGTAATTACAGCATCCGCTGAATGTTCCTGTATTGTTCGAGTATTACTGTAATAGATTATCTCAAAATTCAGTCATGATTTACTTCACATGTCGTTCTAAACCCCTGAAACAGAAAAGCATCTTACCATAATCCAGCGAGCAGGGAACGTTCTGGCGTGGTTCTCTCAAAGTTACAAACAAACGTTCTTCCAGTAACATTAATAATAATAGTGATTTGTATTATTCTTGGTGTATCTTCTGAGGCTAGCTCTGATATATAATGAAAGAGTAGAAAATGCTTATCGTTGTTTTTATGAATGACTCTGTTTGGGCTGACAGCTCTGTGGCTTTCGCTTTTAACAGGAAAAAATAAATAAATGAAAACTTTTGTGGCTTTGAGATGAAACAAGTTTCTCTCTGTGAGTTTTCACAGGTTCAGAAACAGCTCAGTAATGAGAAGCGGGCAGGAACATATGGCGTCTGCGCTCAGACTGTGGCAGAAAGCATTCAAAGCGCAGCGAGACGGAGACGAGGAGGCTTTCACCGCCGGACATCAGGAGTTCTGAGAGCGCATGGCAAATCCAATCTCACTCCACCTGCGGAACAGACGCACTCGCTCCATAAACACTCCTCAGTGTTTGACCCAGAGAATGAGAGACCACTGATTCTGATCCTCAGTGTTTCTGTCTCTTCCTGCACAAATATCTAAACTTTCCTAAATCAAGATGCAAAATAAAAGTCATTTTGCTTCTCAAGTAAATAAGATTTTTTCAATATTTTCAATAGAAAGCAAGACAAAAACGACTAAGCAAGAAAGCATGTTTTGCAGCAGTGGTAAACTGAGAGCTCCATTTGCATGTTTTCCAGCGGCTCTAAATAACCCGTTCAGCGTCTCACTGCAGGCCAGAGACTAATGAGATGGAAGAGAGTTACACAAGCTCTCAGTCTGAAGTTTGAGCAGCTCAAAGCGGATCTCATTCACCACTGTATAGCTCTGGCTATATAAGGACAGACACATTTTAAGACTGGACTCCGTCCAGGAGCGAAGCAAACAGGTAATTCACCTCGAGATTGGCAAGACAAAGCAGTCGGAGTGACAGGAAACATCAAACACACCCTGACTGGAGTGAAGGACGATACCTGACCCAACTCTGTCTCAGTGCCGAGCTTCATTACCATCCCTTAATGAGATCGATAAGTTCAAAATCGAGTCAAGATCAACACTGACATGAAATGTGCGGCACACTTTAATGTCCCTGCTGTATTTTATGCCTGTGTGCGCTGAGGACAGCCAAAATCCTTCACAATCCCATTCCTTAACATCACTCCAGTCCCATCAGTGAGACTCAAGAACCTCCTTTATGATGATTACCAAAATATGTGATAGGAAAAATACACAGTTAAACTGGGAAACTGACAGTTAACATGTTTCAAAAACACAAAACATTTTGAATGTCATTCAGAAACAACATTGACAAAACTTAGATTCTTAGAACATATTTATATATAAACAGAAAAGAAGAGATTTTGGAAAATGTTGGTAACCAAATCGTTTTGGTGAACATTGACTTCTACTGTGTGGAGAACAAAAAGAGACATTTCTCAAAATATCTTCTTTTGTCTTAAGAAAGAAAAGAAATTGTGAACAACCTGAGGGCGAGTAAATGATGATTTTTGGATGAGTGGAGTACACAAACCCCTGGTAAAGATGACAGTGATTTAGAGCTGCTGACGGTGAAATGTGCATGAAATAATGTCAAAGCACAAAGTTCATGCAGGGTTCAGCGGCCAAAAACTAATTTATGTTGCTTCTCCTTCATCCACTTCTAGGACCATCAACAATCCCGTGATTGAGGTTTGAATTAAAATATTGTCTTGTAATCATGTGTGAAGTTTTTGTGTGATTAAATTACTGACAGTTAAATTGTATAATTCAGTTTTATATGTAATATTAGCAGTGGCTGATATTAATGCACAATAAAAGGAAAGTTATTATCAGCCGCTGCTCTTCTATTCGACCGAACACTATTGAAGCATCTGAGCGTCAGAGAGAAATGCATTAATATTTAAAGCATGGCTTATATTTTGGATTATTGATTTGTTGTCTCCTTTTAACGTGACTTCCACAAGGACATGAGTTCCTGAACTACAACTGTGGCTGATCCAGAAACACGTCGGACTTCTGGGTTCCAGATAATGATGGGTTTTTATGAAGTGTTTTTAATGCTTGTGTTCCCTGTCCTTGACCCCTGCTGCCGTCACGCCGGTCCTGTAAAACTGCACTTACAACACTAACAGCCATTCTGTCACCATTTCCACAAAGATAAATGGTCTCCATATGAATCCAGTGAACTTGTTAAAATTTTACTGGTTGTATTAGAATTTCTAATAGCCTGTTGTTAACTCTGTGTTCTGCATGCCGGCGGTCAGGATGAACATAAAACACTCTGCTGCTTTCGCCTTCAGACCGGACGGCTGTAAAATACTCTGTGAAGACTTACAGAACATCCTTAAAGACAGAAGATTCTGAATATCGTTATGAGACATTTCTAGCTATGATAGAAATGATAAAAGCTTGATTAAAATAGAGCAAAAGAGAAACAGAAGCAGATTCTTATTTAATCTTAAAGGGACGGTTCATCATTTACTCACGCCAGCTTCGTTCAAAACCTGCAGGACTGACTAGAGCAACAAAAGAAGATGTTTTGGAGAATGTCTCATGATTCTGTCTTAAGAAAATCCGTAGGGTCCCAACACACACACACACACACACACAGAGAGAGATTGATGCTCAGTGTGATGAAGCTGTCAGTTAATCTGTGGCAATGAAAAAGAGCACAGAATTATGTCAAATACAATTCATTTTATAAGCTTGTTAATATAAGAGAGTTTCCCGTGAATTATCTGTATCACACAGACAGCTGATGGATCATGACCTCGAACAAACCATGAACAAAACATGATCTTCCAGCCAGTTACTTTGGATGAAAATCATCTGCTGGAGACTTTAAAATGTCACAAATTTCATAGAATCTGCAGGCGCTTGGCTTTTCCAGTAT
>RJVU01014363.1:5927817-5966262 GCA_003731715.1 Anabarilius grahami
AATAAAATAAAATAAAATAAAATAAAATAAAATAAAATAAAATAAAATAAAATAAAATAAAATAAAATAAAATAAAATAAAATAAAATAAAATAAAATAAAATAAATAAATTATGATTAATGATGAATAAAAATAATTACAAATATAGTATAAAACTATTAAATATTTCAATTATTATGCAATTAAAATAGCAACTATTTGAAAGAAAATGCATGTTCTCATGAACATGATTACAATTTTTTAATGTTTTAATTGCGCAAATAAAAATCTGTGAAATTCAGGTGCATAAATCCATGGTTTGGTTGGCAGAAGCGCTCTACCCCAGTGCTCTACTGACTCATCAGTGTGTTTCAGTAGTAATCTTTAAGACCTGTTAAAGGCCTAATGGCTCCATCCATCTTAGAGGCAGAGGAAAGATGCAGATGAGAGCTTTAATCACGATCAGACAGGTGAGAAGAGAGTGCACATTAACACTATAATGGTGGAGAGAGTGTTGGACCTGAAGAAATATGAAGTGGACACTTTGCAAAAGAGTTATTAAGAGACTAACCTCAGATCATTCAGTGGTGCGTCTCTGAACAGGTTACGTCTTAAAGTTTCTCAGTTCTCCGTATGAATTAGGATCTCCACCAGATCAGTCATTATGCAGAATGCTTCAAATTAAAAAGGATATGTAAAAGTTTGGGATAAATTAATGAATAGATCACGTTTTCACCAGAAGAAGACTATAGAGAACTAAACATCTGTCTGCATGTTTCTCACATCACGATTATCACTGCTGTTCATTGATTATCTGACTGTAATCATACACACACACTGCTTATCCACCAATACAGTATGTATATTGTCTGTATTGACCACATAATCTATTTTAACTTCATAAACATTCACCCAATCGAATCCCTGCCGCTCATAAAGATGCATGCGCACACAAACACAGTCTGGTCCCTCGCATCCCATTCCATGCTGTGTGTCTATAGAGAGTGGATATTCCCGTCCCGCTGCAGATGCTCAGGGTTTAATCAATAGCTCAGTATATGCTATAGGAGGCAGGCACTCGAGGTAATGAACTGCCCGTTTGATATATCTGGCCCTGAAAGTCCAGACGGAAACAGTGTTTGCTACAGCAGCAGTTCTCTGATTAGTCATTTCTCTTCCATCACCCTCCATCCCGACACACACTCACACTGAGCACAAAACACACGCAAAACTTCCCTTCTGTTGCATAAACTCTGATTACAGTTTTATGAGATCTTTAACATCGAGATCTGTGGCTTTTAGCTCATCTATTAACCTTCAGATCATCCATGTACCTGTCTAAATGAAAACATTATTTCTGAATGTCCAGGTTTTTAAATGCTTTTTGTTTGTTAAGAAAACATTGTATCCTTCTTCAAACATTATGGGAACGTTACTTTTGAATGTTGACCGCTCTGAAACAAGTAGCAACATTTAATAAACGTTAGATGAACGAGGAACTGAAAACATTCCATGAATGATGTATAGATAATGTTTTTGTGCTAAAGTTTTGAGAACATTATTAAACACCATCATTAAACTTGCCAGAATGTTCACTGTTAGCTGGAATACTCCTGAAAGTTAATTACAAAATTAAACAAATATAAATGGGAAACTTTTAGCATGATTCAAAATAAACACCAAAACTATTGATGACGTTTTGTCCAATCAAATGCTCTCAACACTGTAAAAATGCTGGGTTAAAAACAACCCAAGTTGGGTTAAAAATGGAAAAACCCAGTGGTTGGGTTAAATGTTTGACCCAACCTGCTGGTCAGTTTTATTTAACTCAACTATTGTTTAAAAATGACTGTATTGCTCGCTTAAAATGAACCCAAAATATGTTGGAAATGAACATTTATTAATATGTTTAATCGATAACAATTAAACATTATTGAATTGCGTATTAATAAATGTTCACCTTTTGATTATTATTCTTGCCGCTAGTGTGTGTCTAATTTCCAATCTATTTTGGGTTCATTTGAAGCCAAACATATAGTCATTTTTAAACAATAGTTGAGTTAAATAAAACTTACCATCAGGTTGGGTCAAACATTTAACCCAACCGCTGGATTTTTCCATTTTCAACCCAACTTGGGTTGTTTTTAACAGCATTTTTAGAGTGTACAATGATAATGTTCCTCCCCCCAAATCAACGTAGTTTATTGACGAGCCTCTCAGTTCTGTGATAAGCATCAGCATACATCAGAAAACTGAGCAAACAGAGAGTGAAATGTTTCCAGTACTACTGTATATATGAGCAAGAGATTCATATTCAATATCAAACTATGGAAGCTTGTTTCTGCCACGGAAGATAAAAAAAAAAAGGTAACTGTGACATTTTATCACACAATTATGACTTTTTCTCAGAATTGTGAGATCTAAATTTGTAATTGTAAGTGATAAAAATTACCTTTTTTAATTTTTTATTCCATGGCGGAGACAAACTTCCAGATGAAACTGTTCATTCCAGTATAAGTTGATTACACAGTTTTTCACATCTAAGACTGAAAACATTTGATTTTTTTTCCCACAAATTATGAAACACAGAGTAATCAATTTGTCTTTCAAGGCTTTTTAAAAAGCTATTTAAATTGACACATGGGGTTTCATTGACAAGTTTGCAGTACAGTAAAAGTTTTTTGTTATTTTGAAACATTTTGAAATCAAATTCTAAATGCGTTTCCTGAGGTTCCAAAGGAACAGAAAGTCAAGGGTGTGATGAAGCCAGACGTGTGCTTCTCTTAGATCCGTGGATCATGACAGAAACACCCCGTGACATATTGCGCTGATAATTAGTCCGTCAGCTTCATCACCCCTCAAACTGCTCCCCTGCATGTCAATATCATGTTAACATCAAACTCAACGTCAACTCAACCGAGATTCGAGTCTCTGTATTTCCTCCCCCATTCATTCAGTAATGACTCTTAAAGGTGCAGCTGAGCGATAAATCAGCGTCTCTGAGATTGGATGGTGCCGGAGACCTGCCTAAATCTCTCTGCCTAAGAAGAACACGGAAATCTATCACAGATAAAATCTCGGGAGTGTCCTTAACCCGACCTCTCTGACCCTGTGGAGCAGGACTGACTGAGATGATGGAGCTGATTACACGAGGAGATCTGCTGGAAGGAAACAGAGCTCTGGGAGAAAGAGGACACATCTGACCTAACAGAAGATGACAGTGATGGTGTTATGAGACAAGTTTGCAAACAAAACACACAAACAGACATACTAACTTGTAATAAGGTGCATAAATCATATTAGAGGCAAAATAACAGTTATGGAACCCCTATGGAAGAATAAATGTCCATGACGCAAATTATAATGTAAGTGGTTTAAAAGTACATAAATATGTGGGAGCATCTGGAGGGTGAAGTAATTAATATTTTGCATTTTATGAACTAGGAAGAAGGATACTTAATCTGTCAAGAACTATTTTCTCTATTTAGGTCTGATGCAAGCTTCATTAGTGCACTGAGCAATAAACAGCTGTTTTGGAAGAAGCATTCTGTTTCTGTGTTCAGCAAAGCATTTTCCCACATTTTTCCAAGTTTTATACATTTCACAGATGTATTACAGAGACAAATCACAAATATAGCTGCGAGCGGCAATTGTCGGGGTTCACGCACTTTAAGGCTTTAAGCACATAAAAAGGTATTATATTTGTGGCGAGCAGGGCGGGCGAGAGCCGTGAGGGTGAACGGCGCGAGAGTTAATGAGCTTCACCTGCGAGGCGCACCGGCCTTGAGTCTCTCATGGAGGAGCTCCGGAAGCATAAAAGGAGGAGCGACGACAGTGAAGGACGAGAGAGGACCAGGCCTGGATTTTATTTTATGTTTTATTATGTTTGTGTGGCCGGCAGACGTCCGCGAGGGTCTGCCGACATTACTTTCGTTTTGTATTTGTTTATTTTGGAATTAAAACTTTGTTTGAACGTTCGCCGGTTCCCGCCTCCTTCTTCCCGTATATACGAACTGTGTTACAATATTTTATTTAGCAAGCATATAATCACTTAGATCATGGATGGAAAAGACCATTTACAGCCAATAGAGGCAATTTACTAAAGAAAAATACGTTTTTTGACATTTATAGCGCCACCTATTGCCTGATCTCCACCGATCTCCTGCCTGATGTGTCCTCACAGTGTGTCCACACATACAGTACAGTCCAAAAGTTTGGAACCACTAAGATTTTTAATGTTTTTAAAAGAAGTTTCGTCTGCTCACCAAGGCTACATTTATTTAATTAAAAATACAGTAAAAACAGTAATATTGTGAAATATTATTACAATTTAAAATAACTGTTTTCTATTTGAATATATTTCACAAAGTAATTTATTCCTGTGATGGAAAAGCTGAATTTTCAGCATCATTACTCCAGTCTTCAGTGTCACATGATCCTTCAGAAATCATTCTAATATGCTGATCTGCTGCTCAAGAAACATTTAATGTGTACAATTGTACAAAATATTTGTGTACAATATTTTTTTTCAGGATTATTTGATGAATAGAAAGTTCAAAAGAACAGTGTTTATCTGAAATCTAATCTTTTGTAACATTATAAATGTCTTTACTGCCACTTTTGATTGATTTAATGCATCCTTGCTGAATAAAAGTATTCATTTCTTTAATTTCTTTTCAAAAAAATAAAAATAAAAATTCTTACTGACCCCAAACTTTTGAACGGTAGTGTATAATGCTACAGAAGCTTTGTATTTCAGATAAATGCTGTTCTTTTGAACTTTCTATTCATCAAGGAATCCTGAAAAAAAAAGTACACAACTGTTTTCAACATTGAAAATAATCATAAATGTTTATTGAGCAGCAAATCAGCATATTAGAATGATTTCTGAAGGATCATGTGACACTGAAGACTGGAGTAACGATGCTGAAAATTCAGCTTTGCATCACAGGAATAAATTACTTTGTCAAATATATTTAAATAGTACACAGTTATTTTAAATTGTAATAATATTTCACAATATTACTGTTTTTTACTGTATTTTTAATTAAATAAATGTAGCCTTGGTGAGCAGACGAAACTTCTTTTAAAAACATTAAAAATCTTAGTGGTTCCAAACTTTTGGACTGTACTGTATGTGTGTCAAATTTGGTGAAAATATCTCATTTTGTTTTTAAATTATAGACACTTATATATATGAGAGCACAAAAAAATGACCCATGAGTGACTTTGACTGGATTTTTTTGACACTTCCTATAAAAATGTTGACATTTGGACATATACATTTAGTTGACCTATGGTTCCATATTTCCTATGGTGGTTTCGTCTCGATCGGACTAACGGTTTCAAAGATATTCGCTAAAGTTTTTTAAGCGCCAGATCACAACGTTGCCCAAACCATAAGCCGAAACCTGGCATGTTTGGTATCATTGGACTCGGCAAGGATTCAGGAGTCTAAAGATGTGACTCCCATGAAAATAAGTCGACCACACCCAAAGTTATAAGCATTTGAAAATTTTATTTTACCACTAGATGGCGATGGCTCGAAACGTTTCAGGCTCCTTCAGGGCATTGTGTCGATGTCCCATACCGAGTTTTGTTCCGTTGACCTTGTCTCATAGATGCCCAAACTTCATGTGTTTCTATATATGCCACTCTCCTCATAGACCATCATGCCCCCTTGGAACAAGACACTGCCAATTTTCAAGTCAATCTGACTAACGGTTGCGTAGTTTTAGCTTTTTTAATGTTTCTTTCATTTTATATCGCCACCAAGTGTCCAATCGCCACAATTTCATACTGTGTCCACAGAATGAGCCATACACACGTGTACCGACTTCTGTGAAAATATCTCATTCCGTTCAAGAGATATAGACAATTTAGTAAAAGTGGCTCCGCCCACTTCTTCCTTTTCTGGCGCCCATTGCTAATGGTCGCCCATTGCTAATCGTGAATCAGAAATTCAACTTTTTTTTTTGATAACTTTTGATATTCAGTCTCCAGGGAACATTTCTGCACTGGTTTGGTTCTGATTGGGCGAAAAACCGAGAACTAGTTCACAAAAGTAGGTTTTGGACATTTTATCCGGAGCAAATGAAATCGGAGATATACGTTTTGTTCGTCTTGAGCCAAGGATTCCAATGATATATTCCAATGATTCCACTTGAGCCTACGACAAACGGTCTAGGAGTTATGAGCAGTTTTGTGTTTTTGATCACTCTAGCGCCACCTATTGGGGTCATACTCCGTCAACCTCTCCCCAAATTGAGACCTATCATCTGGCCAAGTTTCAAATCTCTAGTCCGTACAGTTGATCTGGACAATCAGTTTTACAGCGGAAGAAAAATAATAAAAATCCTTACAATTACAATCAGGTTTCAGAACCCCTAATAATTATAGACACGTCAGAAACATGCAAGACTGAATCTGCTTTGTAGGACAAACATCGCCACCAGAATCAGATTCAGAAAAGTATATAGTATTAATCCACACTCTCTTAATTAGATATCAATCACTGCTGAAGACATTAATGAACGACACACGTGAACTGCTGATGATTTGGGCGCCTTTCATTTTCAAAATACTCATTACTACACCCTCCAGATGTTCATGCTTTTATCTGTATATATTTTTAAACCGCTTGCATTATGATTTGCATTAGGGACATGTATACTTCTATATGTTTTACCCAACATTACAAGTAAAACTGATATTTTTGCCACTAATATTAATTATGCACCTTATTACAAGTCACTTTGACACTAAACTGTCTGTTTGTGTAATTTGGTGCGTGGTGGTACTTACTTTTATTGTAAAACTGCCTCAATGTCCAGTTCAGAATGTTAAAATTCATTTAAAATTTTCGTTCCTGAACCGAATGTGAAGTTGGAGGGTGAAGGAAGGAGGAGAGGGAGGGAAGTGATGGATGGAGGTCAGAGCGAGTGACCTGCCCTCCGCCCGAGCCCTGACCCGCCCTGACTCCAGAAACACTCAAACCTGCAGTAAAACACCAGCAGGGCAGGATCAGGTCATGTGTTTTTAAATCTTATGTTTATTCTTTACAATATTTGTTGGTCAAAACAGTGGTTTGAGATCTCTGCCACTTCTGTTGCAACTGGGGCATGTTGTCACAAAGGGTCACGTGTTTAATGAACATTTTCCCCCTGGTCAATAACACTAGAAAATATGTATTTTTGGCATGTAAGATGGCTTAAGGCATGCGCCTTAAACGCAAAACTGACTTTAAAAACATAAACATAAACATAAACATTGTGACAACTAGCCCCGGTGTCCTGTGAGAGAGCAGGGAGCGCTCATGTGAGTGTGTGAGGCTGATGGAGGAGGGAGTCTCTGGTTCCTCGCGCGAGAGAGACGCGCTGCCGGTGTTCTGTGGCGGCAGGTGCGAGCGCGCATCATCATCCTCATCATCATCACTCCGTTTGCTCTTCTGAACTTCTGCACGTTTTTGCTTCTGAATCGCGATGTTTGAGGCGGAATGGGACTGAAGAGCAGCGACGCATCTGGAAAACACGCTCGACCATGACGCGCGCGCTGACCGTCCTCCTGTGCGTATTCACCCTCATCAGAAGTAAGTGAAAGAACTCATTCGTGGTTTACCTTCGATGCAACACTTCAGTTACAGAAGTTGAACGCGCTTGTTTGAGGTTTAGAAATGTCTTTTTCCTGATTTATTGCTGGAGTAAAATTGTGAGACAACGCGATTGTCGCTTTACTGGGATGCCAAGATCATGCAAATGAATGCTCGGATGTTCCTTCTGCTCAAAAACACTACAATGCCTGTTTGTTTGTTTGACTGGATGTTTTTGAGTGAGACATTTTATACAGCTGAACTATTTAAAGATGCACTGTGTTTGTTTTTCTAAATTAAAACTAAATTGGCGACATTTTTGAGAAGTGTCATTGAAATGATGTATACTCATGTGAGATGAAGACGTCTGTTTTTATTCTACACAGAGCAGGTCGCCATATTGAGGTCACATGACCAGCCCTGTCATGCAGTTGAGTTACAACTAATATTCATAATCATAATATCATGTACAAAACACTTTACGAAGTGCAAATATAAAAGTACTTTATAAGTGATATAAAACCTAACGAACGATAGACACAAACATAGTCAAATGTTCCCATGAAGAACTTTCCGGCTCCACCTTTAAAGTCGGCATGAAAGTAAAGTTGTGCTCATCGTTTCTTCCCGATTGTGCCGTATATCCTTGTGAAACTGCTTCCCAAACAAGAACAAATGTAGGGCGGGGCTTGATTTTGTCTGTGTGGAATTGATTGGATGGTTGTGGTTTGCTATTGGTGGATCTCATGTGAGTGACAGGTTGCCCCGCCCTCATCATCAGAGAAGAGAAGAGATGCTGCAAGAGGAAGATATTCTGATTCAAGATTAACATGAATTTAACACAATAATGATGTGCACCGATAAATCATTTAGAACAAACTCTGCAATATTCCATAAAAAAGTGTTGTCATGCCGTCATTTTACGCCGGACTGCTTCACAAACGAGGGTCAATTCAACACAGAAGATGAACATGACGGCACATGCTAGTGGATGAGTTGAATCAACTCCACAGCAACTACATACATTTATCCACTAACCATTCAGAAACGTCCAGTTTCATTCTAAAAGTTGTAACTTCTTCCTGAGTCTCTCCATCAGTGTCGACTCCGGTTTGAACAATGTAAGGCTGAACACCGTTACTGACAATCCTCATTTTGGCTGCGTGAGATTCTCCAGCTTTGTTGTTGTTGAGCTGTTAAAGCTCCGCCCTCTTCTGGAAAGGGGGCGGGGAGCAGCAGCTCATTTGCATTTAAAGGGACACACACAAAAACGGCGTGTTTTTGCTCACACCCAAATAGGGGCAAATTTGACAAGCTTTAATAAATGATCTGTGGGGGATTTTGAGCTGAAACTTCACAGACACATTCTGGAGACACCAGAGACGCATATTACATCTTGTGAAAGAGACATTATAGGTGCCCTTTAACACATCTGACTGTGAGCTGATGGTTTTTGGCTTTAGTATGCCCTCGAAAGAACCTGCAATGTGACCAAAATGTTCGCATTGAAATGTATGATCATTGGAGGCCCTTGGTCCAGTGTCATCTTGTAAGCAGAACAGGCTTTGATGGGTTTGGGACAGTGGGATCCGGGTGAAACTCTCCTCGATGAGAGACTAACAGTGAAGTCATGGTTCAGGGCAGTAAAGAGTGAGTGTTTCTGCAGCAGAGCGCATATGAAGTGTGATTTATGTACTGTACTGTGTTGTGGTTTCTACTTTATGTTAAAAAATCACTTCTTAAATATCTTTAATTCCAGAAGTTTTACTTTATTGCAATAAAGGAGCAGCTAGGAGACCTAGGACAGCCTCAGAGACAGCTGCTGAATTTCTGTCCAGGTCTCCTTATATATTCAGGCACACGCCCTATAGACATCCTATAGATATTATTGGAAATGTCCTTTTACAGTCTTCAGCGTGGAATTTTCCATAGTGTACAGCAAGCCTTTTCTTGGAAACACATGTTCAGACGTATTGCTATCATGTTCTTAGTACAGTGTGTTCAGCCCTACACACATGTGAGTTTATGATTTTAATGGTAGAATAAAGCACATCATATTTACTATAATATACTAACTTTTCACCATAAAAATACTTCTTCAACTGTAACTGCCGTGTAAAATCCTCAGCATATTTCTTTATCTGAACTGGAGTCGTGCGTGAATCACAGTTTGTCATCTGTTCTACTGCTCTTTCTGAATGACCGTGTTCCTCTAGCCGGAGTTTAGAATGACTTTTCATCCCTAAATATTGGATAAGATAAACACGGTAAAAGAGATTTGAGGCTCTGATATTTTATTGGGCCTAATTCACCTCAGAAGTGGCTGGTATTTTAGTATTATTAAGATACTGTTATAGTTTTCATTAATATTTGATCAAATTTATATATAGTTATTTATATATATTAAATATTCATTATCAGTGCACATCATCATCATCATCATCATCATCGTTTTAAATTCGGTTTAAATTCCTGGTAATCTTGAATCAGAATATCTTCCTCTTGCAGCATCTCTTCTCTTCTCTGATGATGAGGGCGGGGCAACCTGTCACTCACATGAGATCCACCAATAGCAAACCACAACCATCCAATCAATTCCCCACAGACAAAATCAAGCCCCGCCCTACATTTGTTCTTGTTCCAGAAGCGTTTCACTCCATATATTGTATACATCATAGGGATGCTGTGAACGAGTTGTTAAAGGTTCCAGTGTTTTCTGCTGGTGCCTCTTTTACTGTCACTTTAAATCAGCGCTTTGTTTGTGCCAAAGTTTTACTTTGCCTGTTTGTTCCTCTGGGCCTGCTGTTAATTTCTTCTTCTGTGTATCATCAATCGTCATTACAAAGAGAGTGCTTACAGTGTAGCTCTGCGTGTTTCTAATTAATGCAGATCAGCGCTCATTAATATTAATTAAAGCTCCAAGGCTTTATACTGCTTTAACAGTGCAGGTTCAGAGCTGTGTGATCCGAAGTGTGAAGCACGTCAGAAACTTCAATGATCTGTGATAAATATTCATTTTATTAGAAGCCAATAAAAACTCCTTTGAGTGTTCCTGAGTCTGCACCGTGCCAAAGAAAACACTGCGTCTCAGCGTTATTTAGATGATTATGGAAGATGAAATTGCATATTTTCAAAGAATCTGTTTGCACATGAGTCTCGAACTACTAATTAATAGTTACAGTGACAGATAGTGCTGCACGTGACACACTGCGTAAAAAACATTCATTATTTTTATTTATTTTAGGGCTTTTTGCCTTTATTCAGAATGCAGACAAGATATATTATGTTATTCATGTCCATTATCCCAGCAAACAGGAAACGTTCTTAGAATGTTCTGGCAAGGTTCTCTCAAAGTTATGAACAAACGTTCTTCCAGTAACGTTAATAGAATGTTCGTTCAACGTTATTTGTTTTTTAATAATGTTCTCAAAACGTTAACACAAAAGCATTATTTACACATCATTCACACAAGGTTTTTTTCTGAAACATTTTAGTTGGACGTTTTTAAATGTTGCTACTTGTTTCAGAACGTTCAGAGAACATTCAAAAGTAACGTTCCCATAATGTTTGAAGAATTAATGATACGTTCACATAACCACAAAAAAATATTTTTAAAACATTTAAAAAACTGGATGTTTTGAGCTCTAGCAAAATATTGTTGAATTATCCCTCTCCATCCTTCAGTGGATCATGTTTGTTTGATAGTGACGTGACTGTCAGACAAACATCCTCTGACTCAAACTGTGTTTTAAAGGGGACCTATAATGCTCCTTTCACAAGATGTAATATAAGTCTCTGGTGTCTCCAGAATGTGTCTGTGAAGTTTCAGCTCAAAATCCCCCACAGATCATTTATTACAGCTTGTCAAATTTGCCCCTATTTGGGTGTGAGCAAAAACACGCCGTTTTTGTGTGTGTCCCTTTAAATGCAAATGAGCTGCNGAATGTTCGTTCAACGTTATTTGTTTTTTAATAACGTTCTCAAAACGTTAACACAAAAACATTATTTACACATCATTCACACGTTTTTTTCTGAAACATTTTAGTTGGACGTTTTTAAATGTTGCTACTTGTTTTAGAACGTTCAGAGAACATTCAAAAGTAATGTTCCCATAATGTTTGAAGAATTAATGATACGTTCACATAACCACAAAAAAATATTTTTAAAACATTTAAAAAACTGGATGTTTTGAGCTCTAGCAAAATATTGTTGAATTATCCCTCTCCATCCTTCAGTGGATCATGTTTGTTTGATAGTGACATGACTGTCAGACAAACATCCTCTGACTCAAACTGTGTTTTAAAGGGGACCTATAACGCTCCTTTCACAAGATGTAATATCAGTCTCTGGTGTCTCCAGAATGTGTCTGTGAAGTTTCAGCTCAAAATCCCCCACAGATCATTTATTATAGCTTGTCAAATTCGCCCCTATTTGGGTGTGAGCAAAAACACGCCGTTTATGTGTGTCCCTTTAAATGCAAATGAGCTGCTGTTCCCCGCCCCCTTTCCAAAAGAGGGCGGAGCTTTAACAGCTCAACAACAACAAAGCTGGAGAATCTCACGCAGCCAAAATGACGAAAGTGTTCAGCCTTACATTGTTCAAACCGGAGTCGACACTGATGGAGAGACTCAGGAAGAAGTTACAACTTTTAGAATGAAACTGGACGTTTCTGAATGGTTAGTGGATACATTTATGTAGTTGCTGTGGAGTTGATTCAACTCATCCACTAGCATGTGCCGTCATGTTCATCTTTTGTGTTGAATTGACCCTCGTTTGTGAAGCAGTCCGGCGTAAAATGACGGCATGACAACAACACTCTACTACAACAACTCTTCCTCTTCTCTAAAGCAGCCCAACATGACCCCGCCCCCTTTGTTGTGTGTTCTTGGGGGCGGGGTTTATGTAAATTTTAGGGTTAGTGATGTCATTAACCCAGGAAGAAGCTCATTGTAGTCCCTACCAGCCGTTTGTTGTAGTCCTTAAACAGAGATTCCTGTAAAAGAAAATATCTCTCTTTGCATTGAACTTTGAGCGTCGTAACTTTGCAGATGTTGTTTATGATCAAACAGCAACATTACACACTAACTAAAGTTAAAAAAGTCAAATCATAATCAACCACCCCTTAAATTGATTGTATTTCCACCATAACACTACATGATCCCAGAAATGGCAGTAAAACTACTGTAATGAGTCAAACATCTGGGGTTTTACATACTTTATAGTTTGTTTTAAGAATCTTCTTGGCATTTCACGTGTGATGAAGACCGTTGACTTTGTGATTGTTAAATATACGTCTCATGTTTTCCAGCTGATTGTGGATTCAGTTCTGAGCTTCACAGTCTGCTGACTCGGCAACAAGTGAACTAGGCGGTAATAAACTATCGGCTGCGCTTGAACAATTGACACTTAAAGAGAAGGATTGCTGAAACCGTGACAGGGGACTTGAGCGAAAGTCCATGTTCTTCTTCTTTTTCTTTTTTTTACTTTCAAAGCTGTCATTCATTGAGCTTTTTGAACATTTTGGGGAACAGAACTGTTTGAAATGTGCTTGTGAAATATACAGAGCATTTTTATTATTCATTAGACACAGACCTCTATATTTCCATGTTTTTACACATTTATCACCATCAGCCCAGCAGAATTGATTTTCACGATATGTCACCATAAACACCCTTTCTCAAGCGTGACCCGTGTGTTCAAGTGAAAGTCCTGCAGTGTTTCTGTTTGTCACATCTCTGTGTTTTAGAAGCAGGCGTGAGGTACGAGGCGTGATCTGACAGGTGTGTGTTTGCGTCCGTCCGCAGGTGGAGCGAGTGCAGACTCTGAGGAGCGTCTGATGAACTGGCTGCTGGGTAAAAATCGCTATAACAAGCTGATCAGGCCGGCTGTGAACCGCAGCGAGAGAGTGACGGTCGTCCTGCAGGTGTCTCTGGCGCAGCTCATCAGTGTGGTCAGTGCGACTCAAGATGGGCATAGCAGTGATTTTGTAGTGTATTTCAATGACCAAAAAGTGTGAGAGGAGGTTTGAAAATAAGTTTAATCAGTTGTGAGGAAATACAGACAGAGATTTTCATGCTTTCATTCACATTCGAAAAAATTCTGTGACATTTCTCAGACCACACCAGTAATGCTGAATATGTCCTGATGAAATATCAAATAGTGTTATTGCAGCATCATTTATGTACTATTATAGTTTTTTATAAAACTTTGAATTAGATATTGCCTGTTTTCACTTTAGTTTGTTTTAGTCATTTTGTTGTGTTAGTTTGTATAGTTTTTATCAATTGTTATTTATTAGTTTTAGTATTAGTTTTAGTTATTTTAGTATTAACTAAGTTAAACAGTGTTATTTTACTATCATTGTGATACTATTATAGTTTTAAAAAATATTTTTAATCAGTTTTTATTTGTGTTTTCCATTCTCATTTTCATATTTTTTAGTAATTTTGTTGTTTTGGACTTTCCTAATGTTTTAGTTATATATAAGTCTAAATAGTTTTTATTAATTTTATTGTAATTTTAGTTATTTTAGTACATCAAGTTAAACTAAATCAAATAATAATTTACATTTTTATATTTTATTTCAAGTAACGAAAATGTTTTTAATTTCGGATTAAGTTAACTATAATAACCCTTAAACTGAAATTGAAATGTGACACGGATAAAAAACAGCACGTTTTGATATTCGCTGCATAATAATTGAAATATCACAGAGATGTAAATATTTGAAGTAATTAAAATGTCTGACTGAGTTCTGTAGTGTTTTCCATCTATAATCTAAATTCAGTTTTCTCAACCCATTAGTTGCAATCCAGGTTTCATTCCAAGTTTAAATGCACAGCAGTGATTTTGATCATAATGATTATGGTCTAATGCTGCTGAAAAGACATTTCCGTGTAATTTAAAACCGTCTGCACTGCAATCACTGCAACCTGTATAATTATTTCAAAAGTCAACTTTATTATTTCTTTGCCTCCAGAATGAAAGAGAGCAAATCATGACGACAAACGTCTGGCTCACTCAGGTCAGTGTCAATCACATTTCAATTATTTCTCAATTAAAGCCAATATGTCCTTCAGCTGATCTTGGATTTATCCTCTTCATTGACCAGTGCTCTCACGTCCACTCATCAGACTGCTAACAAGTGTGTAATTGTGGCTAGTCTGACCGAGCGAAAGCTCATATATGAAATAATAAGACAATTGCAATGTTATCCGCAGAACTGGAATGATTATCGGCTGTCGTGGGACCCGGCTGAGTACGAAGGGATCGACAAGCTCCGGATCCCCTCCAGACACATCTGGCTGCCGGATATAGTGCTGTACAACAAGTGAGTGACATGAATGTGTTTGGTCAGAGAAAACAGCTTTTGCTTCATATTTTTATTTTATTTTTCAGGATTCTTTGATGAATAGAAAGTTCAAAAGAACAACATTTATTTGAAATAGAATCTTTTGTAACTTTATAAATGTCTTTACTGTCACTTTTGATCAATGAAAGTATTATTATTATTATTTTTCAAATCTTACCCCAAACTTTTGTATGACGGTTTCCACAAAAATATGAGCTGTTTTCAACACTGATAATAATCATAAATGTTTCTTGAGCAAATCATCATATTAGAATGATTTCTGAAGGATCATGTGACACTGAAGACTGGAGTAATGATGCTGAAAATTCAGCTTTGATCACAGGAATAAATTACACTTTACTATATATTCACATAGAAAACAGATGATTTACATTGGAATAATATTTCACAGTTTTTACTGTATTTTTGATCAAATAAACGCAGCCATGGTGAGCAGAAGAGAATATTTCAAAAACTTAATTAAAAAACTTAATTATTACTTTTGAAGTTTATTTGCATTTTATATATGTAATAATAATTCAATGTCCGTTCAGTAGTAACGTATCTACTATATTCTGTCCGTTCATAGTGCCGACGGGACGTATGAGGTGACGGTCTTCACCAACGCCATCGTCTTGTTCAACGGGAGCATCGCCTGGCTTCCTCCTGCCATATACAAGAGCGCCTGTAAGATCGAGGTCAAACACTTTCCCTTTGACCAGCAGAACTGCACTCTGAAATTCCGCTCCTGGACGTACGATCACACCGAGATCGATCTGGTCCTGAAGTCCGAGGTGGCCAGCATGGACGACTTCACTCCCAGCGGCGAGTGGGACATCTTGGCTCTGCCGGGCAGGAGGACGGTCAGCGCTCTGGACCCCACCTATGTGGACCTGACGTACGACTTCATCATCAAGCGCAAGCCGCTGTTCTACACCATAAACCTGATCATCCCCTGCGTGCTCATCACCTCGCTGGCCATCCTGGTCTTCTACCTGCCGTCGGACTGCGGCGAGAAGATGACGCTGTGCATCTCCGTCCTGCTGGCGCTCACCGTCTTCCTCCTGCTGATCTCGAAGATCGTGCCGCCCACGTCCTTGGACGTTCCCCTGATCGGAAAGTACCTGATGTTCACCATGGTGTTGGTCACGTTTTCCATCATCACGAGCGTGTGCGTGCTGAACGTGCACCATCGCTCTCCGAGCACGCACAGCATGCCGGCCTGGGTCAAGCTGGTGTTCCTGGTCAAACTTCCAGCATTGCTGTTCATGCAGAGACCTCACGGGAACTCGGCTCGAGAGCGTCTGCGGCAGAAGAGGCGTCTGCGTGACCCCAGGTCTCTGTTGGGCCTCGGGTACGCAGCTCCTCGCAAATCCGGCATGTCCTCGTCTGCGTCTGCGCTGTTGGCTGCGCCGCCGGCTTCGGCTCTCTCGTCACCAGGACACTTCTACAACAAGGGCCCTCAACTGCATTACAGCCACGGCTCTCGGAAAGCAGATCCGCGGCCCACTGAGTTCCTGCCCAACGGACACAACTCCACACAGGACCTGAGGGGGAGCAGGGCCGCTGCAGACTGGGGATCTGAGATTCAGGAGGCTGTGGATGGAGTTCGCTACGTAGCTGATCACATGATGGGAAATGACGATGATCAAAGTGTGAGTGACTCTATTGCTTTCATATACACTACTGTTCAAAGAGTCTCTTCTGCTCATCAAGGCTGCGTTTATTTGATCAAAAATACTGTAAAAACTGTGAAATATTATAATGTGAAATAACTGTTTTCTATGTGAATATATAGTAAAGTGTAATTTATTCCTGTGATCAAAGCTGAATTTTCAGCATCATTACTCCAGTCTTCAGTGTCACATGATCCTTCAGAAATCATTCTAATATGATGATTTGATGCTCAAGAAACATTTATGATTATTATCAATGTTGAAAACAGTTTTATTTACATTTTATTTTTTCAGGATTCTTTGATGAACTGGAAGTTAAAAACAGCATTTATTTGAAATAGAATCTTTTGTAACATTATGAATGTCTTTACTGTCACTTTTGATCAGTTTATTGTGTCTTAGTTGAATGAAAAGCATTAATTTCTAAACCCACAATTCTGAACGGTACTGTATGTTAAGCACATATTGCCAGTAATTTTCCTGTCAAATCTATAGTGATTGATGGCTTACGATACGAGTAATTTTATTTAATGATAACGATATATAGTTATTTTTGCTTTAAATAAGGTTTTTATATAATCAAAATGTTTGATACCACTGAAATTCTATAATTATTGTCACCAATTTCAAGGGGGAAGAAAAAGAAACCTCAAGATTACTAGAGATAAGTTAAGAGTAATGTGATTAAATAAAAACAATGAAACTAATTACAAGCAATAGGACAACAAATTACAATAAAACAAAGAAATAGACCAACCTGAAAAACTTCAAGCTCTAGAAATGAGAAATACTAGCCTGCATAATTAGTATAAAGTAATCAAATATATAAAAAAAAACATATGCATATCTTCACTGTGTAAATTAAATCTACATTTATTCATATTAAATGAGACAAAAGTGATTCCGAGAGCATTGAGAGATTCTCTTTTTTGTTGTTGAATTAACTTTAATGACACAGCAGGTTTATTAGGCTGCTGTCACTTTAAGAGCGAATGCACTGATCCTGTTACACGCGCGTTTCCTTTCTCAACTGTTTACGTTCACTTAAGACATAAATGACTGTGTTTACGAGGATAGATGCAAAGATGGTCATTTTGACACAAGTATGTGTATTTAACCACTGAAGCCTAATTAGGCTGCAAAAAGAACTCAGTTTGGTACTCACACGCTGTGCGCGTCTCTCAGACAGTGTGAAATGAATTCACTTTTGTTGCTTTTTTGCATTTCAACGGTTTAAAATCACTTATTTGTAAACGTGATGCTTAAAAACGCATGCAAACAATAAGCTTTGGTGACCACGCAGCACAGAAACGTCACGTGAGCATAACTGCGATAGAGTCGAAAGTCCAAAATCTATATCGGTTTATCACACACCCCTAGCTTATAGACTTCTATGGTTTCACTTGGAAAACACAAGTCATAATTGCCTATAGAAAAAAAGTCTCATTGATTCTTCATCATCATCATCATCATTTGTTGGTGAATCTGACTCTACTGGTTGAACTGTATGTTTTTTGTATGTTTCTTTTGCTGTAACGCTGTACATTTACAGGAGAGGAAACACTAGTCTAACATCATCCTCACATTTCTGTGTAAATCATTGTCTTCCGTCGGTTTAAAACATGAGTGTGTTTTTGTACTGAATTATACAGTAAAAGCTGAATGACATTTTAATTTGACAGAACCTTTTTTCAGTGGAAGCACAATTAGCAAACAGAGGTTACAAAGCACAAAGCACATTGTTGGAGCATCGATCGTGTCTTTAAATCAGTGCTGGAGGAGAGAGAGAGAGAGAGTGCCGAGGACAGCAGAATGAGAGATGGAGTAGCTGCTGGCTCAGTAGCGGCGGCTCAGCACTTGTTGACACTGTCGGACTCGTTCTCCCATGTTTTGTTTCCCTGTCTCTTATTAGTGGTCAGTAATTGTATTAATGAGGCTTTCTCTGTGCTTCTGCGTGTGTCCAGGTCATCGAGGACTGGAAGTATGTTGCCATGGTGGTGGACCGCTTGTTCCTGTGGATCTTTGTGATCGTGTGTGTGGTGGGAACGCTGGGGCTCTTCCTCCAGCCGCTCTTCCAGAACCAGATCTTTCCCATCCAGCAGCCCATCACAGAGTCCTCCGGACGGGATGGGATATGACACGGAAGGCCGAACCGGAGATTCGAATGTCTGAACTGATTCTTTCTATAATCCAACTCTAAGACTTTACCATCTGAGCGTGAACTGACACGGAGTCATTGAGCAAATATTGAATATACAGAATTTGAAGCTCAGGTGCATTAGTGTCACCAAACGGAATTGCAGAAATGATGATTGTTTTCATACAGGTTTCACTCCCCTTGTCTCCCATTGGTCAGGAAAAGCAGTTAACTCCACCCACCGGCTCATGTTATTGGTTGAGCCATTGTTTAGTCACTTTTATTAAAAAAAATGAACCTGCAAATGGTGCATTTAGTCTCCACATATTAAGATGGGATGAGATTATTTTGATGTAAACAGAAATTACACACTTTCTAAATGTGTTTACAATGAAAAAATTGGTGTTTTGGTGATTTACTTTCACTCAGAAATTGCTAGTAAATTTGACATATAATTACGGCAAGTAACACATTGAATTAAATGTGAAATTTTGAAGTAGAAAAACTGAAATAGTATTTTCTTGTAAAACATACTCCAATAATCTTAGAAAAATCATTTGACAGTGTTGCAATTCTTTCTGTTCTTTCAGGGTTCTTTTAGGCCTGTGATGGATTGTAAAAATTATTGTAAGTGTGTGTGTGCATCTAAATTATTGCCCAGAATATATTGTTTTGTACAGTACATTATTGTTTTAATGGGAAAAAGTTAAAAGTTACTGTCAGAATTTGGCCTTTTGTTTTACAGCAAGTTTTTACAGTGCAGATTTTTCATCCGAGACTCATTTAATACCACATCATTTGTCTCATGGATCCAGTTATTCTTTATTTATTATGTTATGGAGGATGTGCTTTGTTTGAATTTAGTTGTTTCCATAATACATGCTGTTATGTGTGAGATTCAGGTGTTTTGTCAGATTTATTTGTGGAAGGTTAATCTAAAAGAACCCTGTGGTAACAATAAAACTCACAGAAAGAGTTGCATCTGATGCGAGTGGTCTTTGAATCACGGTGCGGTATTTAATCGGGATTTGCAACTATTCATGTCCAATATGGGAAGGTCTTATTTAAATAAAAAAAAATTGTATACACTGTATGTGTGGATGCTTTAGTTGGAAAGGATCAGCTACTCATCCTCATTTAGTTTCCAGAGTGTTCTCCTCAGCACCAGTGTGTTCTGCACACAAGCCTTTATCAGATGAGTTTATTTCTCATCTTCTGTATTTTAAAGCTGACCTGAAATGGAACAATATGCTTTCCTGTAGCTCAGTGGTTAGAGCATGGCACTAGCAATGCCAAGGTCATGGGTTCGATCCCAGGGATTGCACATACTCCGATACAAATGTATAGTATAATGCAATGTAAGTCGCTTTGGATAAAAGCGTCTGCCAAATGCATAACTGTAAATGTAAATTGCAGTGCGCCACCTGCTGGCTATTTCCCGGACTGTGTCTGTCACACACACTGGACAGAATCCTGCACTTCTTCTGTATTTGATTGTTATCTAACTCACACTGCAATGCATCACTTTCATTCACAGTGCAAAATATCTTCTCTTTATACAGTGCCAAATTGTGTTATTTATGATTTTTATATTTTATATTGAAACACACAAAGCCTAGCATTTATTGGAAAGGATGGGGACATTAGGATAACTCTGACAGGGAGGTTTTCTCATATAATAATCCAGAGACAGAGGTTTGATTGTTGTGGCACCCCTATAGGACGATCTTCTCCTGGATCAGAGCCATTTCCTCACATTAAAGCTTTTAGACAAATTTATTACTTGGACTTCGCTCTGAGGTATACAAACTTTCTCAACCAATATTAAATGTGCTCCAAATGGTAAAAAAAAATAACCAATCTTCCCATGCTTTCTTGTAACACTCATATTCTGAGACGTTGCGTTTTTAAAATGGCATATCAAGTAAAAAGAAGTTTTAATTTAAAGTGTGTTACAACGAATATAATTGCTGCTGGTGCATATAATCAAGCATCTTTACACTGCTGGTCAAACCTAAACCCAAAGGACTCGTTTTCACCCTCAAAAGTGACTGACATCTGCGCGCTCTCGCCTCTCTCTCTCTCTCCTCGCGAGCGCGCGTTGTGCTTCCCATCTGCGCTTCTCCCGGTCGGTCACGCCGCGCGCTCTCCTTCCTCCGTCCCCGTCTGGACCCTGTCGGATTAATATTACAGCACTTCTCCGGACTGTACGATGAAAGCCAGACCTCTCGTAATTTTCCACACCTGCTACTTTCTGTTTGTTCTCCTGTCAGGTGAGTGAAGGAAACTGACCCTAATGCGAATCTTCGGCTACTTGTTGCTGTTTATTGAAATATGTTGTGTTTGCTGTCTGTGAGAGACTCAAGTGTCATTTTCAAGAGAACGATTGTAACGTAATGTGGATTTTCAACCACTGAAAATATGGTCGCATTAAAAAGAGAGTTTCTCGAACACACACTGACCTTTTGTGACAACATGCCCCAATATGATTTCACTCTGTATGGGGTAAATTGTCACAGTGGAACAGACCATTAAACAGCTTTTTGGAACACGTCTAACACATCTTTTAGGCATTATAAAGATACTAAAGCAGATTTTTTTATTTTTTTTTATCATTCACTATTCCTAGTGCATTTATGTTTCTCACAACAAATCAAATCAGACATTCTAACATCATGTTTTTTTGTTTTTTGTTTTGTTCACATGTTACTTGTTATCAGGATCCCCTGAGACTATTAATCATTTATTTTGGGAGTATCCCAAGACCCAAATGTTTTAGAAAGAAGTCAGTATTTACTTACAAAGAAAAGCTTTGATGCTTGTTAACTTTGAAGAAATTCATGTTATGCTACAATGTTTTTCATTTGACGGTGATAAAAGTATTCTGTTTATATTTGATTTAATTATTATATTTGCCTGTTACTATATTCATAAAGTCAAATGTAATGAAAAAAATGCCAAATTTTGAAGAATTTAAAATAGATATTAAAATATATTTAGAGACAATATCCAAAAGCAAAAACTATACTATACAGTTGTTTAATAGATACAAATTTTTTCATGTAAAATGCCTTTTTTCTCTTTTTTTTCTTTCTCCTCCTCTCTTGTCTTCTCTTTTGTTTTTTGTATTACCCCTGACATGTATGGTTATATGTACTCTTGTTTGTAAACTATGTTTTGTTCTTATTAATATTCGATAATAAAAAAAAACCTTGTTACTTGATCCCCTGAGACTATTAATCATTTATTTTGGGAGTATCCCAAGACCCGAATGTTTCGGAAAGAACTCAGTATTTACTTACAAAGAAAAGCTTTGATGCTTGTTAACTTTGAAGAAATTCATGTTATGCTACAATGTTTTTCATTTGATGGTGATAAAAGTATTCTGTTTTTATTTGATTTAATTATTATAATTGCCTGTTACTATATTCATAAAGTCAAATAGAATAAAAAAAAAAATGCCAAATTTTGAAGAATTTATAGTTATTTAATAGATAAAAAATGTTTCATGTAAAATGCCTTTTTTCTCTCTTTTTTTTCTTTCTCCTCCTCTCTTGTCTTCTCTTTTGTTTGTTGTATTACCCCTGACATGTATGGTTATATGTACTCTTGTTTGTAAACTATGTTTTGTTCTTATTAATGTTCAATAATAAAAAAAAAACTTGTAATCAGGATTATAGTTGTTTATGTTCCAAATAACATGTCTTCAATGTTTGAAACTTTGATTCCTCAAGATGAAGCTCTTTGTTGCTTTCCTCATTTGTAAGTCAGCGTCTGCTGAATGAATGAATGTGAGTTGATAGTGCTTGTTTGGCACTGATCCTATAAGTAAGGATGTCTTTGGTCCTGATTCAGGGGTTTCCGGCTCCGAGGCAGAGCATCGGCTGTTCTCCGTCATCTTCTCCAGTTATAACCAGTACATCAGACCAGTGGAGAATGTGTCGGACCCGGTCATAGTTCAGTTTGAGGTGTCCATGTCACAACTCGTCAAAGTGGTAAGTGCCTGGTTCTGTTAGTATCTTCCTTCAGATTGTCTTTGAGGGATTGCTTTCACAGATTCCATGATTTCTGATGTTTCTATCAGTCATCTATAGCCGCATGATGAGTCTGTGCATTTCACTCCAGCAGGCTTGAGCTTCAAAGGCTCCACGCTTGACCTCTGAGCTCAGACGTGAATGAATCTGTCAGTGTGAATGAGCAAAATGAACGTTTTCAGTCCTAACCTGTTGTGTGACCCCCACATCTCACTTCTTTTAATTACGGTTTCAATCAAGCTTTTTCCCTTCCTTGCATCGCTCTTTCTCGCTTCTTTTCTCTAGATCGTTTAATTCATCTTGATGATGAGCTTTGTGTAATGCAGAATGGAGTGAGCGAGCAAAAAAGGGCATTTTCACCATTTCTGTGCATCCAGTCATGTCTGTTCGTTATGCTTTAACGCTTTTAGAGAGGTAATTTCATGCTTTTTGGGAATGAAGTGCAAACAATGACAACAACAAAAACACCCTATAAGAGAATGAGTTAAGTGTTATATGGCAGAGATACGCAGGCATAACATTGAGCACTGACAGGTGAAGTGAAAAACACTGATCATCTCTTCATCACGGCTCCTGTTAGACGATGGATATATTAGGCAGTTGATGTGAGAAGCAGGAAAACTGTTCAAGCGTAAGGATTTGAGCGAGTTTGACAAGGACCAAATTGTGATGGCTAGACGACTGGGTCAGAGCATCTCCAAAACTGCAGCTCTTGTGGGGTGTTCCCAGTCTGCAGTGGTCAGTTTCTATCAAAAGTGCTCCAAGGAAGGAACAGTGGTGAACCGGCGACAGGGTCACGGGCGGACAAGACTCAGCGAAGGCCGATCCAACAGACGAGCTACTGTAGCTCAACAAACAAGTCCGATCCATGGAGGATCCACCTCACAACTTACAGGACTTAAAGGATCTGCTGCTAACATCTCGGTCCAGATACCACAGCACACCTTCAGGGGTCTAGAGGAGTCCATGCCTCGACGGGTCAGGGCTGTTTTGGCAGAAAAGGGGGACCAACACAATATTAGGAAGGTGCTCATAATGTTATGCCTGATCGGTGTATCTGCCAGCAACATTAGAGGACCGATTTATTATATTTAGACTCTCTATTGGATGAAAAATGTTGGCTCACATTGTAATAGATGAGACTGTTAGGGCCTATAAGGAAATTTATTATGTAATGCACAAGTTGTGACTTTTATTGAAGTCATAAATTAAGTTTCAACAAATCAAAATTGTTTCATTGGCTGCGTTTCTATCCAAAGTTGTCAATTTAACTTATTATATCGCATGAAACCTTTGTGAATAAAGCAGCGTTTCCATCCTGAAGAGAACAAAATTGTCACTTCCTGGGAAATTGGCTCAAAATATCAGTAATAAAAATGTAAGTTGCTTCAATCTGGCTCCATCATAAATGAGTTTGTCTCAGAGCGTCAGACGAAACACAATAAACGCTGTCATGTGATCTTGCGTTCGGATGCTGGTGTTTGGGAACACAATCGTGTGAGACGCTTCTGGAGGGAATTAAACCAAATCATTCTGATGACAGACGTTGACTTGGGCGTTTCAGAACCATCAAACCAACATTTTAGACGTCCAGTCCAATCACAGCCTCTGCTGAGGCAAAGTCAAAGCAGATAAAATTGATCTGCTTCAATTGAACGTATATATTTTTCATTTTTAGAATTTATGCACATCTTGGCATTTCCATTCAGAGTTTTTTAAAAAAAATTATCATGCGATATCCTAAAATGCGCATAAAATAGGTATGGATTGTGAGTGTCCAACTTATTTGAGCATGCAAAAAAATCCTCTAGAAATGTAACACTTCAAATGATGAACTCTGCACAGCCAGCATATATAGGCCTCTGTGTGCCTCGTGAAGCACCTCGAGGCGAAGGGACTCAGGTGGTCCTCGCTCTCCGTCCAAACACGGCCCATCTGTGAGACATGGAGGCACAGGTCTGACGCCTGGAGAATGATTGCTTATGACAGCATGTTTCTTCTTTAAGCTCTAAAATATTAATCTAGAGCCGTGTTGTATTCCCCCGCAGGTGATTTGTCTGAGACTCTCTGTTTCTTTCTCCACAGGATGAGGTGAACCAGATTATGGAGACCAATCTTTGGCTGCGACATGTGAGCTCATGCATTATTCATGAACATGGAAAGGTCATTGATTCATTTAGATAACTGAACAGAGTTTTACTCGCTATCTTTGCGGTCACTGTTTAAAACTATTGGTGCAGCATGTGGAAATGATTCCCAGTGGAATACAGATGTGTGCTTCTCCTGTTAAACTTGATGCGCTGTGAATGTTTTTAGCTGTTAAAAACGAATCACGAACAAACCTTTTAATGGATAAAAACCATGTTAAAGGTGCTCAGTCCACTTTATTGATAATTCAGATCGATAATATATTTCAGATCAGAAATACAATATGTGTACACACCATGCATTAATAGTAAAAACAATACGTTATGATTCTAACCACTGTTAAATAATTTTAAATATACAAATATATTAGTCCAAACTCTGCTTAAGTCATCCTTCTGTCAGAAGTTGAATAAAACTGTTGCTAATAGTTTGCATTTACAGTGCAGCAGATGAAGGGAACGGTCTGAGTAAACGTAGAGTAATGTGCTTTTGATTGTGATCTCAGTGATGTTGATTCCCAGATGTCTAATTGTCTAATATTTTAATTAAATGAAGACTGGAAATGGTCTGCTTAAACAAGACGGCTTAAGATTGTCATAAATGAAGGAAGTGCATCTCATAATTTGTTTAGAGAGCGATTATGTGAAGAAAATTATTAAAAAATTAAGAGCAAAGAGGCCCTAATCAAATGAAGCATTGCGACCTCGTCAGTTCATTAATGTTTGAATGGTCAAGCTAATCACATTTAATACATAATTAATTCACCTAGGTGGTAAGTCGGACAAAATATTTAAACAACTGACCTGAACAATAGAAATAACTATAAAACTCTGCATCTATTGACAGTGTCAGATATTAAAAAGGGCAAACAGGATCGGGCTATCCTTTTCTCTGTCATATATTACTGTTTGTCCTTTCTGCAGAGACAGGGTTTTGTTCTGAGACGGCCTGGAGAATAACAAATGAGAGCATGGCTTATAGCCACGTCTTTGAAACACACTTAATATCTTAATATCACCGCTGTGTTCCTCATGCCAGAGTCCTGCAGCCCTTGAGCAAATTGTGCTGGTTCTCTTGGGAAACTATATTACTCAACAAACACTTTAGAGGAAATTGCAAATGCATGCTTTAAAATATTAAAATATCTTTAAAAACTTGTATACAGATTTTATACTATTTCAACTTGTTACTCGCCATGAAAATGGCCAAGGAAGCTGGTGTTGAAATACCAAAAACCAACCATCTTCCTGAACATCTATAGTGATTTATTTAGTCTGTGTTTGCGGTTACCTTGGAATACTGAATGTAAATCAGAATTAAATATAAGTCTGATGCTAATATCTCAGCCCCAGTTAACAAAATGTTCTATGAACGTTTTTCTAATGTTCGCATTAACATCCAGATTTCTAAATGTTTTTTCTTGGTTATGTGAACGTTAAGGGAACATTCCATTGTATCATTCTTCAAACATTATGTGAACGTTACTATTGAATGTTCTCTGAACGTTCTGAAACAAGTAGCAACATTTCATGAATTATGTTTTTGTGCCAATGTTTTGAGGACATTATTAAAGACCAGATAACTATAAAAGAACGTTCTATTAACGTTACTGGAAGAGCGTTTGATCATAACTTTGAGAGAACGTTCCCTGTTCACTGGGGCTTCATATTGTGTGCATACAAACCCTCTGAACTATTTCTAATTTTCATAGATTTGGAATGATTATAAGCTCAGGTGGAATCCCAAGGATTTCGGAGGGGTCGAGTTTATCCGTGTGCCCTCCAACAAGATCTGGAAGCCGGACATTGTGTTGTACAACAAGTAAGTGAGCCGGTACCGGTCTGCTCCTCGTTTCATTATTGCTGATTCCAGTCCTTCATGATCTGTTTCTGAACCACAGTGCAGTCGGAGATTTCCAGGTGGACGATAAAACCAAAGCTCTTCTGCGCTACAACGGAGACGTAACCTGGATCCCACCGGCCATCTTCAAGAGCTCCTGCAAGATCGATGTCACATACTTCCCGTTCGACTACCAGAACTGCACCATGAAGTTCGGCTCGTGGACCTACGACAAGGCCAAGATCGACCTGGTGCTGATCGGTTCCACCATCAACCTGAAGGATTTCTGGGAAAGCGGCGAGTGGACGATTATCGACGCTCCCGGATACAAGCACGACATCAAGTACAACTGCTGCGAGGAGATCTACACGGACATCACGTACTCGCTCTACATCCGCCGCCTGCCTCTGTTCTACACCATCAACATGATCATTCCCTGTCTGCTCATCTCCTTCCTGACGGTTCTGGTCTTCTACCTTCCCTCCGACTGTGGCGAGAAGGTGACGTTGTGCATTTCCGTTCTCCTCTCGCTCACGGTTTTCCTCCTGGTCATCACGGAGACCATCCCGTCCACGTCTCTCGTCATCCCCCTGATTGGAGAGTACCTTCTTTTCACCATGATATTCGTCACACTCTCCATCGTGATCACGGTCTTCGTGCTGAACGTGCATTACCGCACGCCTAAGACGCACACCATGCCGAGTTGGGTGCGGCGCGTCTTTCTCAGTTTGCTCCCTCGGGTCATGTTCATGACGCGGCCTGAGAAAGACCCGGAGAGACCCGGAGGCCCGGAGAGACCGTGCGCTCTTCATGCTCCTGATCCGGTTTCTGCCAATCCGCACATTCTGTCGCACCGTCCTCCACTCCTTCTGTGCACAACTGAGCTCAACAACCTGGCCGAGGCGTCCAAGATGGCGTCCGGCTTTCTGTGTCGAGACGGCCGATGCACATGCTGCTGGAATCAACACGGCACCGAAGCGGGAGAAGACGGAGGGGGAGGAGCCAGTCCCGGCTCCAGCTCCAGGTCCTCGGATGGGTTTCTGTGCACGTCCGTTCTCTCGCCACAAGTCAGAGAGGCCATCGAGAGCGTCAAGTACATCGCAGAAAACATGAGGATGCAGAACGAGGCCAAGGAGGTGAGAGAACTTCAAGGGGGGAAAGCAAAGCTTGTTTCTGCATGTGAAGTGCTGAACTACATACATTTAGCCAAGTGAAGCATCATCTTTTGATTTTTTTTATCCCTGACATTTCAAACCTGACATTTACACTTATGCATTTGGCATTATATTGCATTCAGTTAATGCCTTCCATGGCAATCAAACAAACTTGCCGTCACGAACACCATGTTTGAGCTACAGAATATATGAAATGGCCTTATAGTCAGAAAGTTTTTTTTTAAACAGAACAGTTTATTACAATTTTTTTTAAATCTAAAATCTTGCATATGTGTTTTGTGTTGAGTATCATATTTGATCCATCAGGCTGTTATGGCTCATATAGTCTGATATAGTGAGAAAATGAAGGAAAAAACAGCTGTTTTAATCAGAGGCCCAAACTGAGAAAAAATATGCCATTTGGTGCAGATGCTGATATTTATATGGACAAAAAGAGTGATGAAATTCTGATGCTTGTAATTTAAATCAATGGGATCTTTATAACAGTATAGCAGATGCTTGCATAAAATGCATATAAATATCAATATCTGCCAATGATATGTTTAATTAAGAGGATATGTAATGCTTAGTTTTATGATCAAAGCTCTGTAGTTTTTAGACATATAATGAAATGCAATATAATGATGATTGAGAGATGAAAAAAAGCCTGATGATCATATTTGATGCTCATAATTTTTCTAAAAAATGATGTTTGGATAATCAACTAAACCAAAAAAAAAAGTTACTTAAGTCCAGTAAGTGTTCCTCTTGAAATATTACTAACAATATAAAAGATATTCTTACGTTTACTTGATAAAACGCAGTGCAGATTTCACAGCAGAAAGACGCGTGAAGCACGAGCTGAAGGTGGACATTTGAACGATTACACTATCCCATGATTTACTCTCCCTCAGGCCATCCTAGGTGTGTATGATTACCTTCTTTCAGACAAACTCAATCAGAGTTATATTAAAATTTATCCTGGCTCTTCCATGCTTTATAATGGTAGCGAATGGGGCGTGAGATTTTGAAGCCCAAAAAAGCACATCCATCCATCATACAAATAATCCATATGACTCCAGGGGGTTAATGAAGGATTCTGAAGTTAAGTTAAGAAAAATATCCATATTTAAAACTTTATTAACTATAATAACTAGCTTCCGGTACACGACCGTACACATTGAGTTACGGAGAAAGAATTTTTAAAGAGAACTGTCCGAGGGTTTCGATATAAGAGAAGAGGAGCTTGAGTTTGTTTGAACTGTGAGAGGCGTCTAAGCTTACGATACTCCTAGTCGACTTGTGTAAGGCTGTTTGCTGAAAGCTGGGTATGATAGTCTATAAAGTTTTAAATATGGATATTTTTCTTACAAAAACACATCACTTATGGATTAGTCGTATGGATTACTTTTATGATGGATGGATGTGCTTTTTTGGTCTTTAAAATCTCACTCAATAATTAATAACCATAATATATAAGCTTTCCTGTAGCTCAGTGGTTAGAGCATGGCACTAGCAATGCCAAGGTCATGGGTTCGATCCCAGGGATTGCACATACTCCGATACAAATGTATAGTATAATGCAATGTAAGTCGCTTTGGATAAAAGCGTCTGCCAAATGCATAAATGTAAATGTAAAGCTTGGAAGAGCCAGGATATATTTTAATATAACTCTGATTGAGTTTGTCTGTAAGAAGATAGTCATATACACCTAGGAGGGAGAGTAAATCATTTAAATTTTTTAATGAACTATCCCTTAGATGACAGAAGGGCTGTAGGAGATTGTGTGCGGCAGGTTTATCAGATCTTGTTCATCATTTAAAGGCCTTAGAATGTCGAGTATCAAATATGATACAGTAGACTTTAATGTCTTGCTCTTCCGACCCTTGTCTTTAAAGGTCCAGGATGACTGGAAGTATGTTGCCATGGTGATTGATAGGATCTTCCTGTGGGTGTTTGTCCTGGCGTGCATTCTGGGAACGGCCGGACTCTTCCTGCAGCCGCTCCTGTTGGGCGAGGACATGTGACGCCTTCACACACACACAGACTTTAAATCCCAACATTTTGATAATCGGAATCTAATTTTAGCAACCCTAAATCGGCATTTTTGTACGTATTTATATCATGTTTGGTTTAGAGCTGAATGAAAAGACTCGGGGACCTCTTAGGGTTAAAACGGAGCAGCATCATCGACTTTCAGGAAGATTTCTGTGCACCCACCCCACGGCTTACTCTGTGTCAATTCACATTTTCATCAAAGTCATGCAACCCTGTTACCTTATACAAGGATAAAAAACGTTCGGTTGAAGGACAGACTGAATATTGGGCGAGTGTCTGAGGCTTATTAGAGGATTCAGTGTCTTAAAAGAGTAATTCACCCAGAAATGGACATTTATCTGCCCTCGAGTTGTTCATAGCACATGTGGTCTTTTTTTCTTTTGTGGTTCCAGACCTTTTTCTTTCAGTTTAAAGTTTATGAATGAATTCAGAATTGCTAGATAAAAAGTTGCAGTTAGCCTGCCTTCATCTTTTTCCATGGCCGAAATAAGCTTCCACACCAAAATGAATGAATGAATCTGTTCAGTCCGGTTTGAGAGCCGTTCATGTCCTTGTAGTGAGAGGAGCTGTGTGAAGATTCCTCAGAAATTCTGCTTATGGGTTATATGGAAAAGTAACAGCATACAGGTTTGGAATGACATGCGGGTGAGTAAATAATGGGAGTTTTTTTTTTAATGCATTATCCCTTTAAAGTGTAGTCAAATGTGATATGACTGGGTTTTTTTTTTTTTTTTCGTCATTTATGATCATTGAAAAATTAATTTTAATCTAACAAAAACACTTGTCAGACATAAAAATACAGACTTAAAAAAGTCAAAACTCTTTGAGGTTTACACTTACTTTCAGCACCACCTAGTGGTTACTTTGAGCAGTCCCAGTATAGTTCAGTAATGGGTATCTACAACAGTCAACACAACCCCATGTTGTTCTGCCTACATGTAATTCGTGTCTGTTCACTGCTAATATATTCTTAATGTAAAACCCTGATGCACATTTCCAACCCTTCAAGCAAATAAAGAAACACTGAGATGATCATCTTCTCTTCTACTGTCACTGAAGTTGGCAGCTTGAAAAGGATTTATCTTTGTTCTTGTGAGAATCATGCATTTCATATCTCTCATATCTGCCCCATGGCTGCATTGACATCCATCATGGAAAGTAACATCTTTATAGCACACTGTAAATTACTGTAAAATGTGACTGAAAGTCAACCTATAGCTTACATAACACAATAAAACATATCAGCTGTTCCTGGCAGTGACATTTAGATGAAAGATAATATTCACAACTTATTAGCAACCTATTAATAATAGCAGCAGTGTGTTGTATAGAATTGCAGCTTCATTTGTTCATCCATACTAAGCAAAAAGCCTTTAATTCAAGGGTTTCTTAGTCAAAAAAGGGGGTTAGGATCCACCTTCAGGCCCTTTGACCTTCGGCTAGATGAGGATTTTAAATGGAAACATGGATATACCTTTTAACATCAGATGTGAATATTTGCACACTGGCAAAGCAAGTTTTTTCTCCTTCAGTTGCTCATTTTATTACTCATTTTAGTATGCTTGAACTGGCACATTGGAAGCATGTTACTTAATAACTGACATCATGCTTGTGATGTAAATGACATGATAAGTTTATGCACAGCACTATAGATGGAAGACCACCAGGGCTGGTCAAGAGAAGTTTATTGGAAGTGAGACGTGTGTGTATGAGGCCTCTTTTATAAAATGTTGTGTAGAAAACGTCCAACATTTGATCTTACGGTCATTTCTCAAATGTGTGATTCAGAGAACGAATGTATGCACAGAAAACATGAAATTTATAAATCACAAATGATCTTGAAATTGTGCACAGCTAAATGGTTTCTGATCGCCACCTAATTAATCTCATTAACCTATAACAGAGAATGGAGAATGGCAAGAATTGTTTAGACTCTCTGCCACAAGGAAAAGTGTGTATCTGCTCACTTTTCCACATCAAAAGACCGTTTTTATAAATATGAACGTTGGCGTGGATTTTAGCACTCTAAGATCAAATCTGTGCGTACGCACATTTTATAAATGAGTCCTCTGAACAGAACAAAGAAAGAACAGCGTTACGTTCTGATCCTGGATACTGCATTTCGCTCTTTTCACTTATAACCTTGTGAGAATTCTGCTGACTGAGCAAAGCATTTGATAATCAAAGTCACAGGTCTGCCCTCCGGCTGGAACGGGTTTAGTTGAAATTTCACGACATATGCTATAAATTACACAACTGTCACGCTACTTCTTGGGATTATGTTACATTATGCTCATTAATAAGCTGTACTAATCAATACATTATTAACAACGAGGAGACACAACCTTGGAAAAAAGTAACAATATCATTGTTTCTGTCAGCTGTAGAAATAAATAGTAAATGCACGCTGTCGTAGATTAACCGAGATGACTGGAACTTTTAAGCATTCAAACATGGATTTTTGCTTAAACATTGAATGGTTGATGCATAATTGTAGGTTGGTTTGAAAAACTGCAAAGCTCAAAATGAGGGAACATGCATTATCTTTGTTTTAATATTCTAACTTGCTAACCTGGAGCTCAGACAATGAACATGAACTGCTCTTGATTAGGGTCATTTAGTAGTTTACTACAATTAAACAAAATGTTACAGAAAAATTGTGATTGCAGGTATGCTTTTTAACTTGGATATTCTGTTATCTTTTCACTTTTATTTTGCCTCTGTCCCAACTTTTTTGGAGTCTGTTGCAGCCATCAAAACCAAAATTTGTTTATGTTTACAAAATACAATTAATCTGTCAATAAAAACAATGAAAATCTTTTCTTCGTACTTTTGTCAGTTAAATAATGGTTAAAGAGAATTAACAAATCTGATTCTTGATTTTATTGCATTTTACAAAATGTCCCAACTTTTCTGGAAATGTAATTTTCATTACGTAATCCAAAAATTAAATACTTGTAATTAGATTATATTACATTTGAAAGATTACAGTTACTTTTTTATGCCTAATATTAACAAAATGACAATTATTAAGAATGCTTAGATTCTCCCTAATTCTGTTTAAAAAAAAAAAAAAAAAAGCCTATATATGTTCAGAAAGTTTTGTGGAATTCAGGGGACTATAATTATATATGGTTCCTTCCCTAACCCTAGTTTGAGAAAACCTGACATAATGTTATGTTTTTCATGCAGAGAGTCTTATATTTTAAGACAACAAAATCCAAAGTACTGGAAAAGTCACCTGTAAAATGCTTTTAATCGTTGAACACTGATGCACGATGTGGCTTTGGGCAAAACTGTTGTGAGAATGCAAATCATCTCGTCCATTATAGCTTGACATTTTGCCTTTGGGTTGCTAAGCTAAAATGAATCCATTATTAATTTTGAAATGCCTTGTGGCTAAAAGCGCCCTGAAGGTTGAACCACTCCCACCCGCTGAGAGTATAAACCCAAGACCACCACCTGCAACGCTCATCCCGAATCTAGAATCCACCTGTGCATCAGCCCATCATCCTTCTGAGTGGCCGACAACATGAGCTTTACGTTTCAGTCATCGTTCCAGTCAAGCTTCCAGACCATCTCCGGCTTCGTGAGTGATCCCTCAGCCTTTCCTGCACTCCTGACTTATATTAGCCTTTCTACATTGTGAACTTTTCCATCCATAACATAAAGAATACTTTTTTTACCACGCAGAGCGTCCCCTATGTGAGTCTTATCTCTGGAGGACTGAAAGCTGGGAAAGCCATCTTCATTCAGGGAGCGGTTCCCTCTGGATCTGACAGGTGAATCTTTCTTTTCAAGACTAGAGAGCAGAAATGCAAGTTTGTTTGAATAACTAGTTCACTCCACGTTGTCTTTAATCATTGCAGCTTTCTGGTCAATCTGAAGTGTGGGGAGTCTGAAGGAGATGACATTGCCTTTCAAATCAAAGCCCAGTTTAGCAGCAACTGCACAGTGCTAAACAGCCGGCAAAATGGGTCATGGGGAAAAGAGGAGAAACTGCAATTACCTTTAAAACAGGGGAGCAGCTTTGATCTGATCATTGCTGTAAATTCTGAAAATTATCAGGTGTGTTTTGATCTTTTCAGTGCATGCATCGTGCAAAGGCTAAAAGAAATAAAATATCTGAATATAGTCATTTTCAATCTGAAGGTGTATATGAGTGGATGCGAAGTTGGCCGATTTCAGCATCGTATATCTCTGGAACGTGTCATCGCTCTGAGTGTTGCAGGAGAGGTTTCTTTAACAAATGTGGTGTTCACCGAGGTGAGTGTTCCTCCTCTTTTACAGACTACATTAACTAAATTTAGTTGCCATTACTCAAGCACAGGCTTTCCTGTTATTTTGGCATATGATACTGGAGACAGATAAATGCTTCAGTATTCTGATCATGTCCATCAGTCTTGCGGTGTAACATGCGATACTCCATCGAAAACAATTATAAACTGCAATTTAGCAATTTATTTGATTTGTAATATACAAGAGTATTCTATAACTACAAAATTGGAAGAGTACCTGGAATATTTCAAAAATGCATGTCACTAAATAAAATACAGCAAAGGTTGTTAAAAAAAAACAATATCAGTAGACATGATACAAATGTTTGTGTTGTTCAACTCCTACTATCTTGCTTTTACAGAACTTTGCTGGATCCTCCATCTTTGGGCAGGGCATAAGTATGACCCACTCACAGACTGGGACTATGACTTTTGAAGAACATTCATCTGTGCAGAATGGAAGCTGGTCTTTGATGGGTGCCGAACATAATCTGTCAGCTATCCAACCACCGGCTGAACTTTCACTGAACAACCCAGTGCAAAATCCTGTGAGTAGCAGAAACTTTCCAGGGACTCAGAACGAAATAAAGTGCAAGCACTAAAAGAAACAGCAGTGAAAAAAAAAAGTGCAGTAATTTTGCTATTTGTTATGCCTCTTTAAAATAATAATAACAATTAAAGCAGCAAGCAGCATTTACCGGGGTTCAAGCTTTTAAGGCCTTAAAGCACATATGCATAAAAAGATATTAAGTTTTATTTAGCAAGTATGTAACCACGTAATTCATAGAAGAAACAGCTATGCCATATGCTTAAACAAACACAGAGAAAGAAAAGGCTTAAACAATGATACTTCATACACACTAAGCATGCTTATTCAAGGTTTCCCCTTTAAAAATCATATTTTCGAGTCTCAATGTAATTGTGATGTTATATTATTGCAAAAACATACAACAAATGAACAAATGAAGTGGTAAACCTTGACAAAATGTGATTTGTAATGTTATTATAAAGATTTATATAGTTTAAAGGGGATTTTAAATGACAAAACCTTGAAAAACCTTGAAACCTTGAACTATATTAGTGGCCTTCTACTGCCATCTGGTGGCACCAAATGACAGTTCCAGGCAATTTACTGAGGAAAACTAATGCCTGATCTCCACCACTTTTTTGGGGCGGTGTCCTCACAGTGTGTCCATACATATGTGTGCCAGTTTTGGTAAAATTATATCTCANGAAAATATCTAACCTCATTTTGGAGTTTTAGATAATTATGTACATGAGAGCACAAAAAATTACACATGAGTGACTTTGATTGGATTTTTTTTGCCACTTCCAATCAAAATTTTGACATTTGGGCATTTATGTTTAGTAAACCAACTTAGGTTCCGTGTTTCCTACGCTGGTTTCATCTCGATCGGACTAACAGTTTTGACGATATTCGCAAAAGTTTTTTAAGCGATAAATCACAACATAGGACAAACCCTAAGGTGAAATCAAGCATGTTTGGTATCGTTTGACTCTGCAAGGATTCAGGAGTCTAAGGATGTGACTCCCGTGAAAATAAGTCGACCACAACCAAAGTTATATACATTTTCATCGAAAACAGGCAATTTACCATTGCAAATTTCTTTCTAAAGCTTTTTAATAGTTATAGCGCCACCTATGGTCCGATCTCCATAAAAGTTGGCATGCTTCTTTAGAGTCATATGCTGCATGTGCTTCTGAAGTTCTGAGTTTTCGTTAACGATTTATAGGCTTTTGAGTATATTTAGCCACACCCATTTTCTAAATTACCCTGTTATATCAACCCAAAGGGTAAAGTTCAACTTTGTTTTTGATAATTATTGATCTAGACAGTCCAGAGAATTGTCCTGCACTGGTTTTTGTTTTGAAAAACCTAGGAATAGTTTACAAAAGTAGGTTTTTTACATATTCACGAATAATTAATGAACGATTTGATTGACAGCTTTGGTTCTTAAAGGCAAAGTTGTTCAGAATGAGGAGACCTATCAAATGCATATTTTGTGGATCTGTGAAACACCATGTGATTACAGAGCTGTAAAATTCGTTAGCGCCAACTAGTGGCCAATTTATTTCAAAATTCTTACAGACCTCTAGGACCATGAGTCGAACATGCCCAAGTTTTGTTCTAATTTGGCCTCCGTTAACCATGGCTGCATGTCTTGCTGCCTCGCTGTCTTATAAGAGAATGACTTGTACGGCAGCGTTTGTGCATGAAGGCTCCTCACGAAACTGATTTTGGACAGACTTCTGAGGCAGCCTAACAGTTTAATGATCTACAGCAATATAGCACGAGCTTTGGTGAGAGCTAAACAAATATTTAATTATTACAGTAGTAATTTCTCGATAGAAATGATATCAAAATTGAAATATGTTGGTCAAAATCATACATTTATACACAAACTGAGCAGCAAACGCAACTTTCGGACGCCATCTTTATTTAGCTCAACTGTCACAGAATGGAAAGCACAGGATTGTGGGATATCAAAGGCAGCTAAGGATACATCCATGCTTCCTTCAAAAATCGATCTGAGGAAGGTATCTCATGAGACAGGAAGTGAAGCTAACATTGGATTCGGACGTGCCTTGATGCCTTACTTCCTTGAAATGTGACCTCAGAAGGCAGCATTTTCCAGTTTTCGGACGCAGCCCTTGTCTAATAGGTGCTCAAATTTCATTGGCCGATGGCGGCCATTTTTTTTTAGATACGCCAATGTCCTCATAGACTATGAGCTCCCTTGGACCAAGACACTACTGCATTTGAGACTATGTAAAATTTCAAGTCGATCGGACTAACGGTTGCATAGTCACAGTTGTTTTCATGTTTTTTTTTCAAGTTGTAGCACCACCTAGTGTCCAATCGACTTGATTTTTTTCACGTGTACCGAGTTTGGTGCAAACATCTAATTTCGTTCTTGAGTTTTAGCCATTTTAGTGAAAGTGGCTCCGCCCTCATTGTTTGTTTTGCCAGCCCTTAGCGACCGTGAATAAAAATTGCAACTTGAGCCAAGGATTCCAACGACAGAAGACACTTGAGCCTAGGCCTAAGGGTTCAGGAGTTATGAGCCCTTTCATACTTTTGGCTGCTGTAGGACCTCCGTCAGGCCGATTGGTGTGAGCCTTGGTGATGCTGTAGGCGGTGTGAGTACTACCAGCCCTCAAAGTTTCAAGTCTCTATGACTTACGGTTTGGTCTACCCGATCACTTTTAGGGCAGAATGCTGATCCTTGGAAAAATTAACAATTACAATAGAGTTTCAGAGCTACACGCTTGAACCCCTAATAAAAAAAACCTACCATAAGAATTTTGTTAATATAGGCAGATGCCTATTTTCTTGTGCTTACTGCAGATCCTTCCTTATGTGGGCCCAATTTCTGGAGGACTGAGAGAAGGCATGGCCTTGTACTTGCAAGGAGTTGTTCCCACTAATGCTGACCGGTAAGGAATTGTTTTGTTGGACAATTTGGACAAAAAAAAATTCACTGTTATATAGAACCAATTACTTTAAAATTTTACTTTCCTTGCAGGTTTGAAATAAATTTCAAGACTGGGCAGTCCATGGGCAATGACATTGCTTTCCACCTCAACCCTCGAATGGACCAGAAGGTGGTCATGAACAGCTTCAGGAACGGTGGATGGGAGGCTGAGGAAAGTGTCTCTGATAACCCCTTTAAAAAGGGACAAGCTTTTGAGATGTTCACTGTCATCAAATCCGAAGGATATCAGGTACGTGTTTTGTATGAGTCACTGCAAATCCGTAAAAAGAACTCTAGGAACTTGTCCTCACACGAGTTTTGTTGCTTTGGATCATCAGGTGTACGTGAATGGCAAGGAGCAGTACACATTCAAGCACCGTATACCACTGGAAAAAGTGTCAGCGTTAAATATCGTTGGAGATGTTGCCGTGAACCTTTTTGGCTTCATACGAGTGAGTTACATTTTCTACAGAAGTGGAAATATTGCAGCATTGATGAGACTGTGTCGGAATCCATTGAGAATTACATAAAAAGTAAAGAGCTTTCTAAATACACTCTCTCTATGTTCCCTCATTAGAACTGGAGCACATCTTCATTTCCTACAGAAGTTACAACAAAAATCATCAGTCTGGGCAGCTCACGTGGGGAACGTTCCACTGTACAGTCAGAGATCTTGCAGCCAGTCCAAAACCCTGTGAGTGACCGAT
>RJVU01014417.1:0-13101 GCA_003731715.1 Anabarilius grahami
CAGCTGCACTACAAAAGACACTCACAGGCATTCAGTCACTGTCCGGTCTCATTAACGCAAACCTACCTGCTATGCTTACCTCAAGGACTCCTCTAACGACTACTTACCTGTCTCCAGCGTTCTCCAAGATCCCTAGTGTTCTCCTTGTCTGCTGTAAGTGTCTCTGTGTCTCGTCTGCTCCACGTCTGCCTGCCATCCACGATCCCTGGGAAAACAAGACAAGTATCAGTCACAAGAATATCAACTGCCACGAACTTTACCTGCATTCACTTACCTGCACTCTGCTTTCACATCTGGTTGTTCAATAAAACATCATTAACGTTATACCTGTGTCTCATTCCCCTTCTGTACGTAACAGAAGACCGGACCAACACCGTCTGAACAGTCACGATGAGCACTCCGGATCCGTTTCAAGACCTTGTGGATGCACTTCGCCGCACTCTCACCAGCCCTTCCACACCAACAACACCAGCGACCACTTCCGCACTCCCCGCTGCATCTCCTTCACCGCCTGCGATCGCCAGTCCCATGGCCAAACCGGCGCCCTTCTCTGGCTTGGCGGAGGATTGCAACAGATTTCTCCTGCAGTGCTCGCTGGTCCTGGAGATGCAACCGCACTTATATCCCGATGACAAGTCAAAAGTTGCCTTCGCTGGGCTGAACCACTCTGGTCACAAGATAATCCTGTTGTGCAGTCCTTGTCAAGCTTCACTGCCCATTTCAAGGAAGTTTTTGGAAAACCAGCCTGGGATTCATCTATCGGTGAGAGATTATGTAAACTCAAGCAAGGTTTAATGTCTGTGTCTGATTATGCTCTCCAGTTCAGAACCCTAGCTGCAGCAAGTGGTTGGAACGAACAAGCCCTCATTACCACTTATCATCAAGGACTCGATCCCCGTGTGCGGTTGCATCTCGCTGCATACAAGGATACCATCAGGCTCGAGAAGTTTATCCAACTTTCCATCATATTCGCCACTCGTATGCAGCTGTGCCTCGAAGAGCACCAGGACCAGTGGTTGTTTCTATCCATCCTCCGCCAGCCTGAATTTGTCAGTCACCCAGAACCAGCCAACGAACCCATGCAAATCGAAAAGTCACGTCTTTAGTCTGCTGAGCGACAGAGGAGGCTGACCCAGAACCTATGTTTGTATTGTGGCCGCCCTGGGCATTACATCTCTGAATGCCCCACTCGTCCAGTGCGACCTATGGTGAGTGTCATCATGCCTACGTTGAATAAGATGAAACCACTCACTATTGTTGTAAACCTTACTGCTGCTGATTTCTGTCTTCCAGCTAATGCTCTTCTCGACTCTGGGTCAGCTGGAAACTTCATCTCCGGAGCCCTCTGTCGCCAGCTCAAACTCAAGACAACAGCCATGCCGAAGATATACCAAATCCACTCGGTAACGGGAAAACCCCTCCATCAAGTATGTTACATTGTGGGACCTCTACAACTTCAAGTTGGCATTCTTCACCAAGAAGAGCTCAATCTGCTGGTTCTGGACTCAGAACTCAACATCTGACGTGATTCTAGGGTGCCCATGGCTAGAGCAGCACAATCCCATCATCTCCTGGGGGACAGGAGAAATCCTGAAGTGGGGTAACCAATGTTTCAATGACTGTTTTCCCAAGTTTCCTGTTCCTAGTCTAAGTTCAGAAGAAATCCAAGTCTGTGTTACGTCAGTGGAAAGCCCACTCGAGAATCGCTCTAGGGACATCCCTGCATGTTACTCCCACTTCAGTGATGTCTTCTGTCCGAAGAAGGCCTCCAAGCTGCCTCCCCATCGGCCATGGGACTGTGCCATTGATCTCATCCCCGGTGAGCCAGTGCCCAGAGGAAAGATATACTCACTTTCCATCCTGGAGGAGAAGGCCATGGAGGAATACATCAACGAGGCTCTGTCAAAAGGCTACATACGCCCGTCTACTTTCCCTGCTGCTTCCAGCTTTTTCTTTATTGCCAAGAAGGACGGAGGCTTGCGGCCCTGCATAGACTACAGAGCTCTGAACAAAATTACAGTAAAGTTCCGGTACCCACTTCCTCTCGTCCCATCTGCGCTGAAACATCTACGCGGTGCCACTGTGTTCCCCAAGTTGGACCTCCGCAGCGCATACAACCTCATCCGAATACGTGAGGGGGATGAATGGAAGACAGCTTTTGTGACCCCTACTGGCCACGATGAGTATTGCGTCATGCCGTATGGACTAAAGTCCTCCGTATTCCAGGACTTTATGCACGAGGTGCTCCGGGAGTTTCTCCACAAGTTTGTATTAGTCTACATTGACGACATCTTGATTTACTCCCGGAGCCAGGCCGAACATCCCCGCCACGTTGCGGAGGTCCTCCAACGCCTGAGGGACTACAATCTGTTCCTGAAAGCCGAAAAATGTACATTCCATCAGCCCTCAGTGCAGTTTTTGGGGTATAACATCGATCACAGTGGCGTCCGCATGGACGAGAGGAAGGTCACCGCCATCAAGGACTGGCCCACACCCACCACTGTAAAAGAGCTACAAAGAGCTACTTCTAATGGTTCTAATGCACCAAATGGAAATACAATAAAACCAAAATGGAAAAACAGCTTGAATATTTGATCTCTAAATGCCACTTTCCACTGATTAGTCAACCAAAGATCAAACCGTGCCATCATCAGTTCTTCCTCAGTTATGCACAACAGAATAATAGTCATCCACTGCTACAGCTGTACGGATTATTAAAGCATTTATTGCATCTACACTGCATACATTACGTTGCACAATTTTGCAATGAAATTGAAATTGCACACTTAAGACAGTACAACCTACTGAATGGACTGTATGTTTAGCCTTGTTTCATTCAGCACAAATTAAATATGGCATCTACTCTGAATAAAGTCCAAAGACAGGTTATCAATTTGGTAGAAAACAAATGCTTGAAAATAAACAAGGTTATCATTTCTTAGTGATTAAATCTATATACAATATTGTTCAAACATTTAGGGTTTAAAAAAAATACTACTTTTATGTAGTAAAGAAATGTTACATAAGGTTTCTATTTCAAATGAATGCTGTTCTTTTGATGTTACTATAAATCAAAGTTTCCACAAAAGCCACAACTGTTTTCAACATTGATTACAATAAGAAATGTTTCTTGAGGATCAAATCAGCATATAAGAATGATTTCTGAAGGATCATGTGACACTGAATACTAGAATAATGATACAGAAAATTCAGCTTTGCCAACACAGGAATAAATTCGATCTGAAAATATATTTAAAAAAAACAACAGTTATTTTAAACTGTAATAATATTTCACAATATTACAGTTTTTACTGTATTTTTGATCAAATAAATGCAGCCTTAGTGAGCAAAAGAGACTTCTTTCAAAAACATTAAACAATCTTACTGACCCCAGATGTTTGAACGATAGTGTAAATCCTATTTTATATCTTACAGTGAAAATCTAAATAACATCCTGTACATACAGTCAGTACACAATAAGGCAGGAGGGATACATAAAAAGCAGGAGGGAAAAATTTCCATAATGTACGCTGTCAGAATGGAGATGGTCTCTCATTATGCACTTGTGTATTTACAAAGCCCTTTTATCAGCAACAGAGGGCATCTTCATCTCGAGCGATAAAATGATTTGCTTGTATGTCTATTCTCTGTGCAAAACAACAGAAACACACAAGCAAGTGGAAAGGAGAGAGCCGTTCAACATGGGCCAAAAATAGACATGCATTTCCAATGCTTTTGGTTCACTGATGCCACTCACAGTGCTCGTGTAGCGCAGGTAAGGGTTCTGACATCATAATTTCATAGATATCATCTTATGTATTGTTCATTAAATGAGAAGAAAGCTAAATTGAAGTCTTTAAAGGGATAGTTCAACCAAAAAATGAGAATGAACCTCATTGGTTCTCGCACGTCAAGCAAGCATGCTTGAGTTTTCGTTTATCATAACTTGATGAATGTTTATATGTGAATAAATGCCTCTGTTCATCATATAAAGCGATCGAGTCTCTTCAGAAAATTTTGACTAAACTACTCAATTCATATGAAAATACTGTTTAGTCATGATAATGTTCCAAACCTGTGTGTCTTTCTTTTTTCTGTGAAACAAACAACATTCCACTGATCTGCAATGTATGAAGAAAAAAAAAAGGCATTTTGAGTAAATTGTGACAGAATTTTCATTTTGGGGTGCCCTATCCCTTTAAGCAGGGAATTTTTTCCCCCCTCAGAGATCTGGCACTCTTCTGAGACCCATTTGAAAACGTTTGAGCCTTAGATTTCCCTTGGGTAAGGGATGTCCTCTGGGAAAATTGCTTGTCCTGTTTCATTTTGAGTTTAATTACAGCCTTGGGTTACATTCTATGTCTCCATTTCGTCTCAAATGAATAAAAGAGAGCTTAAAGGGACCTAAACAGGGCCTTACCATTTCCTCATTAATCTATAGAGCCGGAAGGCAATCCATTACATTTATGAAGAGCTATGGGTCTCTTTTAGCCCGAGGCGAAATCATTACCTTAAAGAATGACGCTTGTCTCCATACAAATGGTAATTAACTGAGACTATGATGGGATATAAACATACAATGCTCATTATTTCAGGGTTCAATATACCAATTTATGGCAGATGTATGGGTTCAATTTTGAACGTATTATTAAATAAAGATAAGCAAATTTCTGTCATGAATTCTACAGCTAGCACTAGAAAATAAAGACTTGAATTTTGAATCTTCCAGCTTATAAAACACCCAACAGTCCTTCTGTTCTCTCCAACCACAGTTCACACTAAGAGCGTAACCATGTCTCACTTAAGTTCAAGGTTGCCTGGGGGGTTTGAGCTACATTGTAATGGACTGTAAGCTGTGATCTCCATAAGTGAGAGACTCCACACGCGTTCACCCCGAAGTCACCCCGAGTCGAACTTGACACAAGCAAAAAAACGACAACAATGTGAGCCGGGATGTCCAGCAAAACAAAAGATGCACTGCTTGAGCCTATCTGCACTGCTGATGTCAAAGACCCTGATGGCTATATGTGGAGAAAGAGGCGAAGTATCACAGCTTTCTCTGAGCATATCCATTACACTGCTGTTTGAGAGAAAACTAATGCAACTTTGGGTGAGTTACATAACTTACTTCAGTGCAAATATGCATTTATGGATCTCACTGTATTGCAGACCTATTCTCTGCTGTGTTTAACATACAATGCAAGTCCTTGTTACAGTATGTGATTGTCTTCCACGTGCTGTATATAATCATAGTGCTGTGCATCAGTGTGCTTAAAAATGAAAACATGTGGGAACGATCTTTGGCTCCTGTGGGGGGAAATAATGCTAGGTGAACAAAGTCAAAAGATCAGGATCATTTACAAGAATTAATTTATGTTGCGATCAGTGAAAAAGTAGGAATTAATTTCTGGTAATATGTAGTACAAAACCCACATGAAGGGTTTCTGTCATTAATTACTCACCTTCATCTCATTCCAAACCCGTAAGACTTTCGTTCATCTTCAGAACACAAATGAAGATTTTTTTTGCTGAAATCTGAGAGCTTTCTGACCCTCCATAGACAGCTATGCAACTGAAATTGAATTGAGATCATAAAACTAATCCAGTGGTTTAGTCCAAATTTTCTGAAGAGACTTGATTGCTTTATATGATTGAATTTAGGCTTATATTCACATGTAAACATTCATCAACTCACACATCAGTTGTGGTAACGAAAGTCTTACGGGTTTGGAATGACATGAGGGCGAGTAATTAATGACAGAATTTTCATTTTTGGGCGAACAACCCATTTAAAGACATTGTTCAAAATGGGAATTCTGTCATCATTTACTCACTTTCATGTTGCTCTAAACCTGTATGGAAGAAGTTTTGAAAAACTGTTTTTGTCCATGCAATGACAGTAAATTGGGTCTCAAACAAGCAACCCAATTAGATATATACAGTATATCAGGACAAAAACCCCATGAGCAAAAACCGCCAGATGTGGAATGGAAGTGCCCCTGAAATTGATGGAAACACTAACGGCCAGTTAGTCATCATTTCAACCAGGAAGAAATGAGCTACATGGGTGAAATCACTTCCATACATGATCACCCTCCTCATGAGGTGACAATGTGTAAAATAAATTACAGGACAAAAGCCAGTTTGGGTGTAAGTAAAGAAGAATTTTTGAAAACTGTTTCTGTTCATACAATGACAGTCAGTGGGATCCAAAACAACTAAATTGGACCCCACTGACTTTCAGTATATGGACAAAAAAAAAAAAAACCCCAGACATTTTTCAAAATATATTCTTTTATGCTACACAGAAGAAATGAAGTCATGCAGGTTTTGAACAACACGAGAGTCAGTAAATTATGACAATGAAAATTTTTGGTTCAACTATTCCTTAAAACAATGCCCTTTCTCAATCTCTCGATTTTGATTTCTCAAACTTAATTTTTGATGATGCCTTATAATAGAAGTAAATAACAACACCTGTCTTTGGTAAACAAGTGTAGTCTACCAGATAAGCATTCCCATGTATGTCCCAATCATGCCCCAAAATGCCAAGCATCCTAAAACACCTCTCAAAAGATGGTAGACCTCATAGCGGCTGGATGTTGTTCACCTTTGAAACATTCCCCTAGCAATCCAAACATATGCAACTGTACTGGCTAGGAAGAATAATACAAAATTTGCCTGTAGGTCTGGTGAGACTTTGCCTTTTTAAAAACATTAATATGAATAACAGGGCGTGATGAGCTCACAGTGCCCGAGGCTCAGTCCCTGTCAGTTCTAGAACGATGATTTATTCAATAGCCTTCTAGAAGCATAAGCGACAAACGGCCGGCTCCTGTACTCCCATGAAAACCATGCTCAGGTTTATGTCTGAATTAATCATTCATGCATGTCAATTATTTAGGCACGCATGTAATTCTGATAGAGAAAGCCCTATTTTTCAGAAGACAGCTGTAAACCACATCAATAAACAACTGTCTTGCATACTGGTAAGGAAAACGTAATGAATAAAAATGCAGTTTAAGTGAAAATTTTGTAATTTTGAGCTGACTTAACTGAAAGCAACTTGCACTGACATATCTTAAAATATGTCAGTGCCATTGTTTTGTCTGAAGATGCACACCAGCAATGTTTTTTCTAAGGCATGTGTATAAAAGCTACTTAAACGTCCTTTAACTAAGGCCTAATCCTGGTTAAATTTAAGCCCTGTCTGTGAAACCGAGCCATTATATCACATACAAATGACTGTAATATATATCTGGATGAATAAGGGAGACTGAGGTAAGTAACCAAAGATCAAGGTTTAGCTTGTTAGCATTCTCCATTAGCCCCTGCTGTAACTACATCTGGCCTCAAAGAGCATCTTTTTCCATTAGCGGTCATTCAAAAATATCAGAGTATTCTGATGACATTTCAGTTGTGAGATATTTAAAATATGTCATTATTATTTTCAAACAACTGCAAATATTTCATTATACTAGTAGATATTTCATAAGAGCCTGATTCTTTTTTGGAGGCTCTTAAAAAAAAATTAGCAAAATGGACTTATTTTCCCGTCTGCTGCATTTAACGTTATAGCTCAGGATAGTTGTTAGTAAAGGATTTGGGACTGTGCACTTTCTTGTTTTGTCAGTCATCAGCCAATCAGTGGTGCCATGATATAATTTTCAGGATGTAAAAAACTGGAAGTATAACCGAGCACCCTTAGGCAAAGAAGGGGTCCTTCACCAGCTGAGGAAGGGAAGTGCCAATGAAATAAACGGAAACACTAATGGCCAGTTAGTCACCAGTTCAACCAAAAGCTACAGGATGTAATCACTATCATACGTGAATCCACCCTCCTGAGGTGACAATGTTTAGAATTTACAGGACAAAAAACGTAAATTAAAAAAAAAATAAAATAGAAATATTGCAGCTGACCAGGCTGAGGAGGGTTGTTACACTTTTCATATACCCACAGAGGTTGCAAAAAAAAAGTATACTACATTTGCCACACACAGTTATGATTTAGCCTTGTTAGGATACTATATCAATTTGTTCTATATTTGCTTCCAAACTGTACATTCTGACTGAAATAAATGTTTCATTTTCATTTACCTTCATCAATTAAAATAGTTAAAATGAAATGAGGGTGGTGGGATAGCATAATAATTAAGTTAAATTTATTACCATAATAAATAAATGACTAAACAGTCACAAATGACTATGTTTGTATCCGTAGTGACTCTAGTGAGGTATATAGCATCAGTACTCTTTGTACTTGACATTAACTTGCACAGTTTTGGGACAAACAGTAGGTCTCTAAACTACTTTAATTTGAAGCAGACAAATATGGGAATATTATACAAAAGCATGAGACATAGCAGGGAAAACACCGGGCTACAGATGTTGAAACTCTCCGGACTTACACTGAAAACAGGTGATCTGTCAAAAGCCCGTCAATAAAATGTAAATCTTGAAATATCAACAAAACCATCATGCAGCAAGTAAAGTCAATAAAAATGAATCGAAATACTCACTTTCGTAGTTCAAGTTAGTTCCTTGTTTGGCTTCCCAATGGCTCTCCAATCTGAGTTCATTTAAAGAGAAGCGCGCGCGCCAATGTTTCCTTTAAAACATTGTCTCCGAGCGCATCAACAGACAATATGACGACGACTTGTAGGTCTTCAAACAGTTTCGGTTTAAACCACGTCCCAAAAAGTCGGACGAATTAAATAATGAGCCGCGCAAAGCTACGGTTGTTTATTCTGGCCAGCTCTCCAGTTCTCTCCGAACGCGGGCAGATCCACATGAAGGTGTGTGGAAGGGATGCTGGAGGATCGAAGTGTCAGTGCGCTCGTTCAGATCGCAGGAACAATGTGCACGATGAGGTGGAATTGGTAGGCGAAACACAGCAGCATGAGCAAACGCGTGATACACATGTCCCCTCCCACAGTTCCTGCCTCTCTCCAAGCGCGTGCGGCACACTAATGCATTATCTCAATTCAGAATAATTCAGCATAACGTCTGTGATGCAACTGCACAGTGAGATCAACGACAACATCTTATGTCTCATGGCAGGGGACACATACATGAGTAACATTAGTAATTATTATTTTTTTGTCATTTTTTTTTCCCGTGGACATTTGATTTATTCAAACTGTGTAAAAGCAAAATTCAGGCCACAATGAAAATTCTGTCATCCATCTACACTTTCTTTTGTGGAGCAAAAAATGATAATCAATGTTGTTTGAATGCCAACATTCTTCGGAATATTTTCTTTTGTGTTCTGCAGAAGATTAGAGTGAATAAATGATGACAATTTTCATTTTAGCTGTACTATCTTTTTAAGAAAAACACAAAGTAAGCTCCAGTTGGCTGAATTCAGTTCTGTACTTTGTTTACATATATTTCTAAGAGAATATTATTTTTCATAAGCCATCAGCAGGTTGTTATATGGTAGAATATTAATCATCATCGGAGTTAAAGGAACTCTTTGAAAACACATCAGATCTCAATGGGGAAAAATATCATGCTAGACATCTATACTGATATGGACTGGGTAATGTAATAGGAACAAAAGGATGCCACATCGATTGATGGAAATGAAAATTATCAACCTACAGAGGACTGAATTCAAAGACACCCTGAAAAATCAAAGTGAAAAAATGATGCAGCAGGCTAGTCCATTTTGCTGAAATTTCATTGCAGCAACTCAAAATGGTACTCCGTAGTTTGTATGGCCCCCATGTGCTTGCATGCATGCCTGACAACGTTGGGGCATGCTCCTAATGAGACGACGGATGGTGTCCTGGGTCCTGGGGTATTTCCTCCCAGATCTGGACCAGGGCATCACTGAGGTCCTGGACAGTCTGAGGTGCAACCTGGCGGCATCAGATGGACCGAAACATAATGTCCCAGAGGTGTTCTATTGGATTTAGGTCAGGCAAGCGTGGGGGCCATCCAGTGGTATCAATTCCTTCATCCTCCAGGAACTGCCTGCATACTCTCGCCACATGAGGCCAGGCATTGTCGTGCACCAGGAGGAACCCAGGCCAGGACCTACTGCACCAGCGTAGGGTCTGACAATGGAGAAGGGTTTGACAATGCCATTGTCTAGCCTGTAGAGGCCTGTGTGTCCCTCCATGGATATGCCTCCCCAGACCATCACTGACCCACCACCAAACTGGTCATGCTGAACAAATTTTACGCGCATTAACGTTCTCCACGGCTTCTCCAGACCGTTTCACGTCTGTCATGTGCTCAGGGTGAACCCGCTCTCATCTGTGAAAAGCACAGGGCGCCAATGGCGGACCTGCCAATTCTGGTGTTCAATGGAAAATGCCAGTCGCGCTCCACGGTGCCAGGCAGTGAGCACAGGGCCCACTAGAGGATGTCAGGCTCTCAGGCCACCATCATGAAGTCTGTTTCTGATTGTTTGGTCAGAGACATTCACACCAGTGGCCTGCTGGAGGTCATTTTGTAGGGCTCTGGCAGTGCTCATCCTGTTCCTCCTTGCACAAAGCTGATGGGTTAAGGACCTTCTACAGCCCTGTCCAGCTCTCCTAGAGTAACTGCCTGTCTCCTCGAATCTCCTCCATGCTCTTGAGACTGTGTTGGGAGACACAGCAAACCTTCTAACAATGGCATGTATTGATGTGCCATCCTGGAGTTGGATTGCCTGTGCAGATATCTAGTGCACCTGTTGTTAATTTCATTAAAACCAAAGCAGCTGAAACTGATTAACAACCCCCTCTGCTACTTAACTGACCAGATCAATATCCCAGGAGATGTTACTGATGCTATTCTCTGATTAAAAAGTGTTCCTTTAATTTTTTTTGAGCAGTGTATTTAGAGGCGGATTTTAAATCATGTTAATGCCAAAAAACTTGAATTGTTTTAATAAACTGACAGCCTTAAAAAAGTACCTCTCTTCTACAAATAACTCTCTATTGGAAATGTGAGATGTGCTTGGTCATACCATACCACCACCACCGTATTTATATGATACTCCAGTCCAAACAAACACTAATTCCACAGTGCTGTTTTTTAAGTTTTATGTGTCATTGCATACTCTGTTAGATGAATTCAGGATAACTGGGACACTTTTTGCCATTGAGATGACTGGGGAAAAATGTCCCAATTATTCTGAATTCTCTATGATGTCCCCAAAAGAAGCTCTGAGTNCCACCGTATTTATATGATACTCCAAGGTAATTCAAAGATACTATTCAAAACCAAAAGAGTCCAAACAAACACTAATTCCACAGTGCTGTTTTTTAAGTTTTATGTGTCATTGCATACTCTGTTAGATGAATTCAGGATAACTGGGACACTTTTTGCCATTGAGATGACTGGGGAAAAATGTCCCAATTATTCTGAATTCTCTATGATGTCCCCAAAAGAAGCTCTGAGTAAAAACTGTTCAATCGAAGGTATCAATAAATTTGGTTTCATTTTATCTGCAGATAATAGCTACGGCTGACACTGGCACTATACATTTTTGTTCCTGCTCCATGGTGCACATTTTAAAGTTATAAGAGCAAAGAGAGAAGACACCACAATTGGACACCATGGGGCCGAACTGAGATAGGGATGATGATCAGAGCGGGACATCTACATGATGCTCTATAGCACAGAGAGGTCACTGAAGTGCAAAGCTATAATGATCTATGATTACCTGTGGCAGTTTTTGATCTCGACTTTTTCCGCTGTATTAGCCACCTCTGCAGGGATGGCAGAACAGACGGTTTGTGGAAATAGCTTCTTTTGCTATTAACTCCACCCCCATTACCCAAGAGACAGGGGAGGATAGTCATGAAAATAAAAAATCATGAAAAATCATCATTGAAAATACACTGTCAAGTTATCAGTTCTCTTTTACTCATTGACCTTTAGCCATTGTGTATGCAGCTTCAATCTGAAACAAGTCTTCTTAAAAGAGCAAAAGCATGCAGGGACTTTTACTGTGATGAATGCTACACTATTGTGTTGAGCTCAGGGCTTTATGTGGTGTATTTCACTTTTCCATTACAGCTCAAGGGGAAGGTAATTCCTCCACTATCTGACATCACAGACCCGTTTTATTACGTACCGCAAGTGTAAAACATGAGGACAATGTCTGAAGTATTAATATGTGTACTATAATACAATGACCTATATATACGGGTTTTAAAAAGCTTATGTTTTATGTTCACACACACTTTATATAGCATCACAAGTCATTATTTATCTGACTTTAAGTTAAAGTGCTTGTGGTGACAACTTCATGTAGAGAGTTTTTGTCTTATTTATAAAGAAAGTGTGTGAGCCTCACTTTTACAGCATCAGCAAAAACAATAACAGGTTGATATACAGTATGTTCTACTGGTAATTTCACCAAATAATGACAACTTTTGGCCTATATGCTCTGTTCAATGCTTTCATATGGCTTTGGAAGTCTTAGAGCTTTGTATTTTTATGGTACTTTTTATCATCTTATCATCTTTAACATCCACCTTATTGAATTCTGCTGAACATTTCCTTATGTGAAAATCACTATTTTTAAAAGGTTAGTTGAGGTGTGAGATCTATACATGGCTGTTTAAAAGTTTTGGCACAATAACATTTTCTTTAAAGAAATTAATCATTTTATTCAGCAAGAACCCAATAAATTGATCAAAAGTGTGAGTAAACATGTATATAGAAAAACAAATCTATTTCAAATAAATGCTGTTCTTTTGAACTTTCAAAGCCTCAAAGTACCTTAAAATTCATGGTTTCATAAAAATATTAAGCAGCACAATTGTTGATAATAATAATAAATGTTTATTGAGCGCCAAATTAGCATTTCAGAAAAAAGTCTGAAGGATCATGTGACAGTGAACTTGTGAATTCAGCTTTGCATCATAGAAATAAATTACAATTTTAATATATTCAAATAGAAAACATTTATTTTAAATTATAATAATGTTTCAAAACATTACTGATTTTACTGTATTTTTATTCTGTATCAAATAAATGCAGCCTTGGCAGGCACAAGAGACTTCTTATGAAACAAAACATTTAACCGACCCCAAACTTTGGAACGGTTTCTTATGAAACAAAACATTTAACCGACCCCAAACTTTGGAACGGTAGTGT
>RJVU01014490.1:10070-21667 GCA_003731715.1 Anabarilius grahami
TCGTATCCTGAGACGCAAACAGATCCACCTCTGCTTGGCCATATATCTCCCAAATGAGCTTCACCACCTCTGGGTGAAGTCTCCATTCCCCTGGCCTCAGCCCCTGTCTCGACAGGATGTCTGCTCCTATATTCTGGGTCCCCGGGATATAGATTGCTCTCAAGGAGAGTAACTTCCCCAGGGACCACAGGAGGATCTGGTGCGCCAGTTTGCATAGTGGACGCAAACGCAGACCCCCCTGTCGATTTATATAAGAGACCACCGATGTGTTGTCTGTCCGGATCAACACATGATGGCCTCTCAGGTCTGGGAGGAAGAACTTCAACGCATTGAAGACAGCCATCATCTCCAGGCAATTTATGTGCCACGAGAGCTGATGGTCCCTCCACAGACCCTGAGCAGAGCGGCCTTCCATTACCGCTCCCCAGCCTGTGAGAGAAGCATCTGTCGTGAGAGTAACTCGACGACACTGAGCTCCTAACACAGGTCCCTGGAACAGGAACCAATTTTTCTTCCATATAACCAAGGCGCGGACACACCGCCGCGTGATCTTGATCATACGAAAAGGGTTCCCCCTCGGGGAAAACCCTTTGGTCCTGAGCCACCACTGTAAGGGTCTCATGTACAGCAGGCCAAAAGGTATCACGTTGGACGCTGCTGCCATCAGACCCAACAGTTTTTGAAACTGTTTCACAGTGAGAATAGCACAGACTGATAGAATAGCAGTGATGCGAGCGGGTGAAAGACATGCCCGCATCGTCACTGAATCCCAAACCAAGCCCAGAAAAGTGGTCCTCTGTGCTGGAGAAAGCACACTCTTTTTGGCATTCAGTCTCATCCCCAACTTTTGGATATGAGCGAGGACAACATCTCGATGCCGAACCGCCATTTCCTCTGACTGTGCTAAAATCAGCCAGTCGTCTATATAGTTCAGAATGCGTATGCCCTGCAGCCTGAGCGGGGCCAGCGCTGCATCTACGCACTTCGTGAACGTGCGGGGTGAAAGAGCTAGACCGAACGGAAGAACCCGATATTGGTACGCTTTGCCCCCGAAAGCGAACCTCAGGAACTTCCTGTGTTGTGGAAGGATGGAGACATGAAAGTATGCGTCCTTTAGATCTATTGTGACAAACCAGTCCTCGGATCTGATTTGAGTCACAATCTGACTTAACGTCAACATCTTGAATTTTAGTCTCTTGACTGTGCGATTCAGATGGCGAAGATCTAATATGGGACTCAACCCTCCATCCTTTTTTGGAACTAAGAAGTATCGGCTGTAAAAACCCGACTCTCTGTCTTTTACCGGGACCTGTTCTATAGCCTCCTTCGCTAGTAAGGTCTTTACTTCCTGTTCCATTATCAGAGCCTGCTCGGGATGCACTAATGTATGTAGCACCCCGTTGAATCGAGGTGGGCGGAACCCAAACTGAATCCTGTACCCTTTCTCTATCGTTTGCAGGACCCATAGCGATATATTTGGTAGAAGCTTCCACTCTGCCAGAAAATCTACTAAGGGAACCAGCCTCTCGAGACTGGTCTCTGATGTATTTAACACAGCCATCTCGGTGACCTGAAGCATATTGGCAGGAACTAACCGATTTGACTGTATTTTTGACCTCCTCAGAGGCTGCGAGTGTGACGCAGCGTCTTGTGGACGCTGGGTCACGAGCTCGCTGGAAACCGCTGCGCCCCGAAGCACCGAGGGTGGCGGGGTTGGCAGAACGGTCCCCTGAGGGCAACGAAGTGGAGTGGGCACCGTATAATGAGGTGAACACCGCTCCACCCCGCGGGGGGCCGCCCTCAGAGACCTGACACCAGTGGCGTCAGGACCTCTTTTGGCCCGCAGCCTTCCTCGCTTGAAGCACGACCCTCAGATCGGTCTTCTGCTTGGAAGGCTTGGGCTGAGAGTGCCGACCCGGCCCACCGTATTTTTGAGGTGGAGCACGAGATGCAACACTCTCCTTTTGCTGCTGCCTATATGAGGAGCTTGACGGCTGGGGCTGCTCACGCCCAGCAGCCCCAGAGGGTTGGTGGCGGCGCGGTAGATATTTTTTAAATGCCTCCGCTTGCTTCTTTGCCTCCTGGAACCTGTCGACGACTGTATTGACAGCGTCGCCAAACAGACCAGAAGGCTGAAGCGGGGCATCAAGGAGAAAAGCCCTGTCTTTATCCTTCATATCAGTGAGACTGAGCCACAGATGCCTCTCTGTTGCCACCAAGGCTGCCATGGACCGCCCAATAGCTCTAGCGGTCTCCTTGGTGGCTCTGAGAGACAAATCTGTGGCTCGTCGCAGTTCGCGAACTGCGTCAGGGCCTATTCCTTCACCGCCATCCAAATCCCTCAGCAGGTCGGCTTGATATGCTTGCAATATGCTCATTGTATGTAAGCAAGCACCAGCCTGACCTGCCGCCGTATATGCTTTCCCAACTAACCCTGATGTGGTCTTTAATGGCTTAGTGGGAAGCGTGGGGGCCTTCATGGACGATGCTGAAGCAGGGGACAGATAGCTCGCAAGCGTCTGCTCCACCCTTGGCACCGCCCCATAACCATAATCTTTCAGCCCTCTTATATCACTGTATGTTTTAACTTGAGGGCTGAACAAACGTGCAGAATATGGTTTCTTCCACGATCTACACAGCTCACTATGCAAATCGGGAAAAAAAGGAAGGCCCCGTGGTGAAGGTGATACATTTGATGAGAGAAAACGCTCGTCTAACTTGCTTTTCGGACGAGCGCCTTGTTTCTCGGCTGGCCATTCAATATTTAATTTGGCAACGGCGCGAGTTATCACCTCCACCAGCTCCTCATATGCAGGGGAAAGAGATGGCGAATCATCTTCCCCCATTCCGACGCTCAACACATCCACCTCCTCAGAACTGGAGTGTTGAAACGACGGGCTCTCCCCCCGGGCGGAAGAAACCGCAGCGCGGGCTTCCGAACCCAGAGATTGAGCGACAGATCTCCCGGGTGAGGGCAGAGAAAGAGCGCTCACGCCCGTCTCCAACCCCTCCGCGAGATCCATCTGCGATCCCCATGATGTCTTTCTCCGCTGTGCCTCGGCAGCAGCGGGTCCAAAACCAGAGGGAACGCTAGCCTGATCACCCTTCTCAAAGAGTGACAGGCGGGAGCGGAGCGTGCGAAGCGGCAGCCTCTCGCAATGCTCACAGTCAGCCCCCTCGAAGGCTGCCAGAGCATGCTCCAATCCCAAACACATCACACACAAATCATGTGTATCTCCACCCGTAAGGAAGCGGGGACACGGAGGAGTACACTGTTTAAATGAGGATGTGGTCGCCATGACTGTGAAATATGCTTCTGTATAATATAACTGACAGACAACAATAAATAAGACACACAGTTTGACACAGAACGCTTTGCTGAGGCAGTAAAGCTGAAGCCGGTCTGGCCGGATGTGTATTTATCCTTTCCTGGTCGTGACGTCACCCGCCCGTGACGTTCACTCTCGCCATTGGCTAAGTTGACATACGTGCATCAGACGCAATCACGCTGACGGCGTTCCCAAAGCGATCCTATTGGACGCAGTGTGGAGTTCCCTCGAAAGGGAACTACATGTTTGATCTTAAGGATATATTTCTGGCCAAAGAGTACTCAATCTTGAACTTATCATACCTTACTATTGACTCCTTCTGATGTTACTTCACCCATAGAGAAGACCATATTAGACCTACTGAACATATTTCTGGCCCAAAACTACTCGATCTTGAACTTTCAATACACACTCTGATCTTACTTCAAGCCATATATGAACCCATTTTAACCTACTGAACAAATTTCTGGCAAATTTGTCCTCAGGCATGAACTTTTAACATAAGCTCATAGACTGCTTCTGTTGACAGGTCAGCCATGCAGTATTGCATATTTGACCTAAAGGACATATTTCTGGCCAAAGAGTACTCGATTTTAAACTTTATATATATACTCATTAAAGCCTTTTCTTCAGCTGTAAAGAATTTTATATTAGACCTACTGAACATATTTCTGGCAAATTAGACCTCGATCATGAACATTTTATGCAAACTCATTGACTCCTTCTGATGAAATGTCAGCAGTAGAGTATTGCATATTTGACCTAATGAACATATTTCTGTCCCAAAAGTACTCAATCTTGAACTTTTCAAACATTACTATTGACACCTTCTGATGTCACATCAGCCATACTGTAGTCCATATTTGACCTATTGAACATATTTCTGGCCCAAAACTTCTGGATCTTGAACTTTCAATACATACTCATTTATTCACTCTGATCTTACTTCAGCCATATATGAACCCATTTTGACCTACTGAACAAATTTCTTGCAAATTTGTCCTCAGGCATGAACTTTTTATACAAGCTAAATGACTCCTTCTGATGACACGTCAGCCATACAGTATTGCACATTTGACCTAAAGGACATATTTCTGGCCAAAGAGTACTCGATCTTGAACTTTTCATACATTACTATTGACTCCTTCTGATGTTACTTCTGCCATACATGAGCCCATATTTGACCTACAGAACATATTTCTGGCAAATTAGTCCTCGATCAAGAAGCTTCTGTACTGACTCATTGACACCTTCTGATGAAACGTCAACTATGGAGTATTGAATATTTGACATAATGGGCTTATTTCTGTCCTAAAAGTACTCGATCTTGAAGTTTTTATAAAATACTAATGACACCTTTAGTCCATATTTGACCTATTGAACATATTTCTGGCCCAAAACTTCTGGATCTTGAACTTTCAATACATACTCATTTATTCACTCTGATCTTACTTCAGCCATATATGAACCCATTTTGACCTACTGAACAAATTTCTTGCAAATTTGTCCTCAGGCATGAACTTCTTATACAAGCTAAATGACTCCTTCTGATGACACGTCAGCCATACAGTATTGCACATTTGACCTAAAGGACATATTTCTGGCAAATTAGTCCTCGATCAAGAAGCTTCTATACTGACTCATTGACTACTTCCAATGAAGTGTCAATTATAGAGAACTGCATATTTGATCTTAAGGACATATTTCTGGCCAAAGAGTACTCGATCTTGAACTTATCATACCTTACTATTGACTCCTTCTGATGTTACTTTACCCATAGAGACCATATTAGTCCTACTGAACATATTTCTGGTCCAAAACTACTCGATCTTGAACTTCCAATACATTCTCATTGATTCACTCTGATCTTTCTTCAAGCCACATATGAACCAATTTTAACCTACTGAACAAATTTCTGGCAAATTTGTCCTCATGCATGAACTTTTAATATAAGCTTATTGACTGCTTCTGTTGACAGGTCAGCCATGCAGTATTGCATATTTGACCTAAAGGACATATTTCTGGCCAAAGAGTACTTGATTTGAAACTTTTTATATATACTCATTAAAGCCTTTTCTTCAGCTCTACAGAAGTTTTTATTAGACCTACTGAACATATTTTGGCAAATTAGTCCTCGATCATAAATTTTATATACATACTCTTTGCTTCACTCTTATGTTGCTCCAGCCATAGATGAGCCTGTGTTTGACCTACAGTACATATTTCTAGGAAATTAGTCCTCGATCAAGAACCTTCTATAAAGACTCATTGACACCTTCTGATGAAACCTCAACTATGGAGTACTGAATATGTGACATATTGGACATATTTCTGGCCTAAAAGTACTCGATCTTGAGGTTTTTATAAATACATAATGACACCTTCTGATGTCACATCAGCCGTAGTGTAGTCCATATTTGACCTTTTGAACATATTTCTTTGCCAAAACTTCTGGATCTTGAACATTCAATATATACTCATTGATTCACTCTGATCTTACGTCAGGCATATATGAACCCATTTTGACCTACTGAACATATTTCTGGCAAATTAGTCCTCGATCTTGAACTTTCCATACATAACTATTGAGTGCTTCTAAAGTTATTTCACCCATATAGAAGTCCATATTAGACCTACTGAACATGTTTCTGGCAAATTAGTCTTCGATCTAGAACTTTTCATACATAACTATTGAGTGCTTCTAAAGTTAATTCACCCATACAGCAATCCATATTAGACCTACTGAACATGTTTCTTGAAAAAGAGTTCTCAATCTTGAACTTTTCATACATTACTATTGACTCCTTCTGATGTTACTTCTGCCATACATGAGCCCATATTTGACCTATTGAACATATTTCTGGCCAAAAACTTCTGGCTCTTGAACTTTCAATACATACTCATTGATTCACTCTGATCTTACTTCAGCCATATATGAACCCATTTTGACCTACTTAACAAATTTCTTGCAAATTTGTCCTCAGGCATGAACTTCTTATACAAGCTAAATGACTCCTTCTGATGACACGTCAGCCATACAGTATTGCACATTTGACCTATAGGACAAATTTCTGGCAAATTAGTCCTCGATCAAGAAGCTTCTATACTGACTCATTGACTACTTCCAATGAAGTGTCAATTATAGAGAACTGCATATTTGATCTTAAGGGTATATTTCTGGCCAAAGAGAACTCAATCTTGAACTTATCATACCTTACTATTGACTCCTTCTGATGTTACTTCACCCATAGAGAAGACCATATTAGACCTACTGAACATATTTCTGGCCCAAAACTACTCGATCTTGAACTTTCAATACATACTCTGATCTTACTTCAAGCCATATATGAACCCATTTTAACTTACTGAACAAATTTCTGGCAAATTTGTCCTCAGGCATGAACTTTTTACATAAGCTCATAGACTGCTTCTGTTGACAGGTCAGCCATGCAGTATTGCATATTTGACCTAAAGGACATATTTCTGGCCAAAGAGTACTCGATTTTAAACTTTATATATATACTCATTAAACTCTTTGCTTCACTCTTATGTTGCTCCAGCCATAGATGAGCCCGTGTTTGACCTACAGTACATATTTCTAGGAAATTAGTCCTCGATCAAGAACCTTCTATACTGACTCATTGATACCTTCTGATGAAACCTCAACTATGGAGTACTGAATATGTGACATAATGGACATATTTCTGGCCTAAAAGTACTCGATCTTGAAGTTTTTATAAATACATAATGACACCTTCTGATGTCATATCAGCCGTAGTGTAGTCCATTTTTGACCTATTGAACATATTTTTGGCCCAAAACTTCTGGATCTTGAACTTTCTATACATACTCATTGAGTCACTCTGATCTTACTTCAGCCATATATGAACCCATTTTGATTTACTGAACAAATTTTTGGCAAATTTGTACTCAGGCATGAACATTTTATTCAAGATCAATGACTCCTGATGACACGTCAGCCACACAGTATTTCACATTTGACCTAAAGGACATACAGGTCCTTCTCAAAAAATTAGCATATTGTGATAAAGTTCATTATTTTCCATAATTTAATGATAAAAATTAAACTTTCATATATTTTAGATTCATTGCACACCAACTGAAATATTTCAGGTCTTTTATTGTTTTAATACTGATGATTTTGGCATACAGCTCATGAAAACCCAAAATTCCTATCTCAAAAAATTAGCATATTTCATCCTACCAATAAAAGAAAAGTGTTTTTAATACAAAAAAAGTCAACCTTCAAATAATTATGTTCAGTTATGCACTCAATACTTGGTCGGGAATCCTTTTGCAGAAATGACTGCTTCAATGCGGCGTGGCATGGAGGCAATCAGCCTGTGGCACTGCTGAGGTGTTATGGAGGCCCAGGATGCTTCGATAGCAAACTTAAGCTCATCCAGAGTGTTGGGTCTTGCGTCTCTCAACTTTCTCTTCACAATATCCCACAGATTCTCTATGGGGTTCAGGTCAGGAGAGTTGGCAGGCCAATTGAGCACAGTAATACCATGGTCAGTAAACCATTTACCAGTGGTTTTGGCACTGTGAGCAGGTGCCAGGTCGTGCTGAAAAACGAAATCTTCATCTCCATAAAGCTTTTCAGCAGATGGAAGCATGAAGTGCTCCAAAATCTCCTGATAGCTAGCTGCATTGACCCTGCCCTTGATAAAACACAGTGGACCAACACCAGCAGCTGACATGGCACCCCAGACCATCACTGACTGTGGGAACTTGACACTGGACTTCAGGCATTTTGGCATTTCCTTCTCCCCAGTCTTCCTCCAGACTCTGGCACCTTGATTTCCGAATGACTTTGGACCACTGAGCAACAGTCCAGTGCTGCTTCTCTGTAGCCCAGGTCAGGCGCTTCTGCCGCTGTTTCTGGTTCAAAAGTGGCTTGACCTGGGGAATGCGGCACCTGTAGCCCATTTCCTGCACACGCCTGTGCACGGTGGCTCTGGATGTTTCTACTCCAGACTCAGTCCACTGCTTCCGCAGGTCCCCCAAGGTCTGGAATCGGTCCTTCTCCACAATCTTCCTCAGGGTCCGGTCACCTCTTCTCGTTGTGCAGCGTTTTTTGCCACACTTTTTCCTTCCCACAGACTTCCCACTGAGGTGCCTTGATACAGCACTCTGGGAACAGCCTATTCGTTCAGAAATTTCTTTCTGTGTCTTACCCTCTCGCTTGAGGGTGTCAATGATGGCCTTCTGGACAGCAGTCAGGTCGGCAGTCTTACCCATGATTGCGGTTTTGAGTAATGAACCAGGCTGGGAGTTTTTAAAAGCCTCAGGAATCTTTTGCAGGTGTTTAGAGTTAATTAGTTGATTCAGATGATTAGGTTAATAGCTCGTTTAGAGAACCTTTTCATGATATGCTAATTTTTTGAGATAGGAATTTTGGGTTTTCATGAGCTGTATGCCAAAATCATCAGTATTAAAACAATAAAAGACCTGAAATATTTCAGTTGGTGTGCAATGAATCTAAAATATATGAAAGTTTAATTTTTATCATTACATTATGGAAAATAATGAACTTTATCACAATATGCTAATTTTTTGAGAAGGACCTGTATTTCTGGCCAAAGAGTACTCGATCTTGAACTTTTCATACATCACTATTGACTCCTTCTGATGTTACTTCTGCCAAACATGAGCTCATATTTGACCTACAGAACATATTTCTGGCAAATTAGTCCTCGATCAAGAAGCTTCTATACTGACTCATTGACTACTTCCAATGAAGTGTCAATTATAGAGAACTGCATATTTGATCTTAAGGACATATTTCTGGCCAAAGAGTGCTCAATCTTGAACTTATCATACCTTACTATTGACTCCTTCTGATGTTACTTCAACCATAGAGAAGACCATATTAGACCCACTGAACATTTTTCTGGCCCAAAACTACTCGATCTTGAAATTCAATACATACTCATTGATTCACTCTGATCTTACTTCAGCCATATATGAACCCATTTTGACCTACTGAACAAATTTCTTGCAAATTTGTCCTCAGGCATGAACTTTTTATACAAGCTAAATGACTCCTTCTGATGACAAGTTAGCCATACAGTATTGCACATTTGACCTAAAGGACATATTTCTGGCCAAAGAGGACTCGATCTTGAACTTTTCATACATTACTATTGACTCCTTCTGATGTTTCTGCCATACATGAGCCCATATTTGACCTAAAGAACATATTTCTGGCAAATTAGTCCTCGATCAAGAAGCTTCTATACTGACTCATTGACTACTTCCAATGAAGTGTCAATTATAGAGAACTGCATATTTGACCTTAAGGACATATTTCTGGCCAAAGAGTACTCGATCTTGAACTTATTGTTACGTTCTCCCTTTTCTATCCCCGGTAAATAGGGGTCGAACGAACAAATAAAAGTGGAGAGACTTGGAGGATCTCTTACTCTTCACTCCCAGAGTCACAATTACACAAAATAAAATCACTAAATGCTGGGTTGCAGTTTAAGTGGCATGTTTGCCTTTTATTTTGTAATGCAGGAGTAGAAAATGAAGAATCATCATGAAAAAGTATTTCAAACAAAATAAGAAAAAACAAACAAACCGTTACCTCAGGTGGAGGACCCACACAAAAGAAAAAGAATTAAACTTCTACCTAAAAGAATTAATACTAAATTACCTGTCACCAAAAGAAAACAACAAAACAACATTTAACTTCCCTCCCTCCTTAACTAAACCATAACCAGGAGAAAAGATATCGGAATCCTCCACCCTACTTTACCCATAAATGTGTATAAAAAATTATCCACTCAAAACACATAATATAATACAACCCAACTCAACAAAGAACAACAGAAGCGTGACCAGCGCTACCATCTGGGACTGAAGAGTAAACAAATCCACACACGCCGCATTGTCTCTCTTCCTCATCACTGCGCTGTCTGCAGTTTTATACGATGGTGATCAGGAAATACACCAATCACTGTGCATACAGCTCTCACATGACTAATGAAGCACAGGTGGTAACCCTCAACCTGTTAATAGCGCAGAGAGAGAAACAGAGAGAAAAACAAAGGAAAAGAACAAACAACAAGATATACACATGCACACAACAATTCAATAAATAAATTACGTCCTTGGACGTAACACCTTACTATTGACTCCTTCTGATGTTACTTTACCCATAGAGACCATATTAGTCCTACTGAACATATTTCTGGTCCAAAACTACTCGATCTTGAACTTCCAATACATTCTCATTGATTCACTCTGATCTTTCTTCAAGCCATATATGAACCAATTTTAACCTACTGAACAAATTTCTGGCAAATTTGTCCTCATGCATGAACTTTTAATATAAGCTTATAGACTGCTTCTGTTGACAGGTCAGCCATGCAGTATTGCATATTTGAGCTAAAGGACATATTTCTGGCCAAAGAGTACTTGATTTGAAACTTTTTATATATACTCATTAAAGCCTTTTCTTCAGCTCTACAGAAGTTTTTATTAGACCTACTGAACATGTTTCTGGCAAATTAGTCCTCGATCATAAATTTTATATACATACTCTTTGCTTCACTCTTATGTTGCTCCAGCCATAGATGAGCCCGTGTTTGACCTATAGTACATATTTCTAGGAAATTAGTCCTCGATCAAGAACCTTCTATACTGACTCATTGATACCTTCTGATGAAACCTCAACTATGGAGTACTGAATATGTGACATAATGGACATATTTTTCTTGCCTAAAAGTACTCGATCTTGAAGTTTTTATAAATACATACTGACACCTTCTGATGTCATATCAGCCGTAGTGTAGTCCATTTTTGACCTATTGAACATATTTTTGGCACAAAACTTCTGGATCTTGAACTTTCTATACATACTCATTGAGTCACTCTGATCTTACTTCAGCCATATATGAACCCATTTTGATTTACTGAACAAATTTTTGGCAAATTTGTACTCAGGCATGAACATTTTATTCAAGATCAATGACTCCTGATGACACGTCAGCCACACAGTATTTCACATTTGACCTAAAGGACATATTTCTGGCCAAAGAGTACTCGATCTTGAACTTTTCATACATTACTATTGACTCCTTCTGATGTTACTTCAGCCATACCTGAGCCCATATTTGACCTACAGAACATATTTCTGGCAAATTAGTCCTCGATCAAGAAGCTTCTATACTGACTCATTGACACCTTGTGATGAAACGTCAAGTATAGAGTATTGAATATTTGACATAATGGACACAT
>RJVU01014495.1:0-28163 GCA_003731715.1 Anabarilius grahami
GTCGTCGCTCCTCCTTTTATGCCTCCGGAGCTCCTCCGTGAGGGACTCGAAGCCGGTGCGCCTCACAGGTGACGATCATTAACACTCGCGTCACCGGCCTCACGCCGTTCCCTCACGGCTCTCGCCCGCCCTGCTCGCCACAATCATCTACTTAATGCATAAATGTAAATCTAAAGAGACTATATTTGATTATATCTGTATCCAAAGTGAGTGACTGTTTCTTAAGTGAGGAATCAATGACAAAATATCAGAATATTGAATGAATAAAGTTGATGTAGAGATCAGATGATCTTGACTGGTGTTTGTTTTAGTGTGTTGATGAATCATCTGTAAATTCACCTGACAGATAATCGTGTCGAACTCTTTTATTGTTCAGGGTGACCATAAACTATCTGGCATCTGGTTCATCAAACCGTCTCTTAATCATTACCCTCAGTGAGAGTAAGATGTTCTCATGACATCAAACTGCTCATCTGACACCACAGCAAAAGAATTCACACTATATTAATCTACAGATGTTCTGACTGCAATGCATATTAATCATGAACTGGAGAGAATTGGGTCTGTTTTGGTGTAGTTGGGTGGCAGTTCGTCTTTAGTTAATGAACTTATAGTCTGTGTCTGTTTAGTGCAGTACACTCAAATTTTCTCTTCTCTAATAAATACACATATTGTCATTTTGACAATATACTTGACAGTATACTCCTAATCTAACAATGAGTTAATGTAACATGTTACACAAAAATAAATGGATAAAGATAGACTACATATACAAATGTGATCAAAACAAATAAGTAAAACGTAACTGTCACAAACGCAGCCTCTGTGGTACGGAAGAGGATTAGGGCCAAGCAATAATAAAAAAAATAAAACCATCTCGAGATTAAAGTCGTTAAATTGCGAGAAAAAAACTCATTAAATTGCGAGAAAAAAGTCGAGATAAAATGTTGAGAATAAACTCGTTAAATTACGAGAATAAAGTCATTAAATTACGAGAATAAACTCGTTAAATAATGAGAAAAATGTCGTTAAATTTCGAGAAAAAAGTCGAGATAAAATGTTGAGAATAAAGTCATTAAATTACGAGAATAAAGTCGTTAAATTACGAGAATAAACTCATTAAATTACTAGAAAAAAGTCGTTAAATTACGAGACTAAATTCGTTAATTTAATGAGTTTATTCTCAACATTTTATCTCGACTTTTTTCTCGAAATTTAACGACATTTTTCTCGTAATTTAATTACTTTATTCTCGTAATTTAATGACTTTATTCTCGTAATTTAATGACTTTATTCTCAACATTTTATCTCGACTTTTTTCTCGAAATTTAACGAGTTTATTCTCGAAATTTAACGAGTTTTTTCTCGTAATTTAACGAGTTTATTCTCAACATTTTATCTCGACTTTTTTCTCGAAATTTAAAGAGTTTTTTCTCGCAATTTAACGACTTTAATCTCGAGATGGTTTTATTTTTTTATTATTGCTTGACCCTAATCCTCTTCCGTACTGTGGCTCCCTCGCCTGAATATTTAACTTTATCATGGACTACATTTCCCATAACCCCATAAACAACAATGAACTCTCACTGCACTGTTTGTACAAAAACACAGAGGCATTTCTATAAATAATACAAGTAATGTGAATAAACAACTTTAAAACATGAACAGCAGCTTCATTTACATTTATTCAGTCAAACCTCAAGAAACTGATCACAGAGTCAATGATATTTATACGCTGGATAAGGAAACAAGCTGAAGCAGAGGTGAAATGCAGTGTAACGAAAATGAAACAAAATACATTTTTAAGTTGGTTCACAGTGGGAAAAAAACAAAATATTAAATTTCCTCTTATTTCTTTTAATTAAATGGTGGTTCACTGAACAAACTAATGCTCTGTCTTTAAATAAAGTCTGTCAGTACTGCTGCAAAAGAGTACAGTTTAATAAAATTAAGATAAATATTCTCTCAAATTAATAAAAATATGAGGTGCAGTTTTTAGAAACTGAACTGTACTAGTGTGTTCACATCAGCAGCTTTCAGTGTTCAGTTCAAGCTTGTATTTTATTCTCATGTTTTTATTGTTTTTTCAGAAAAATGATCTAGTCCACACAGTTTGCATGGAGTTAACCGATTCAAGCTGATTTCATGATTCAATCCTGATCTCGATTACATAATCCTTTTAAAATGATGCAGGGCATAAAACTGAGTTGCACAAGTAGCGCAGCTCAAACACAAAATAAAGTTAAATAATCACCCTGTGTAAACTCCCACTCATATTTCACACCACTTGGAGGCCAGAAATTCACAACAAGAGATTCAAAGTTGAAAAACTTGAAAATCGTTTATCCTTGTCGTCCAAGTAGTGTGGGCTTTTAAGTGTATCATCTTTTAAGTACTTTTAAGTGTATCAACTTTTAAGTGTATCAACTTCGTTTGTAGGCAAATCTTGTGGTCTCACGAATCCATTCCAATCCATGTTAAACTGCACTGCATGTTGAATCATTAAAGGAGAAAGACGCTCATATTCTGGCTCTTGTACAGGGTTTATCTTGTGTTTATCTGTAGTCACGCTCAGAAAGCAAATGTGTAGAGAGAACAGCACACTATCACGTGGGAATAAGGTCTCTAGTGTTCCTCTAACCAGACAGACTCCAGACAAAACCTTTGAACAAAACAAAACTTAGGCTATATTCAAATTGTCAATGGGTTATAAACAGAAAGCGCTCCAGTTACAATGGCGAGCTGTCATCACGTCATGGCATTCTCGCAATTCAACTTAAAATCAAGGAAGTTGCCAGCGCTTAAAAATGAATATCTTATTAATATTATTATATCTGCCCAGCAAGCAGTTTTATGTCTAATAGCCGTCAAAACATAGCCCGGCCGTCTAGGCAAAAACAAGGCAAAATTTGGGCTCTCAGTGAAAATCTAATAGTCGTCTAACCATAACCCAAGAGTAGACTAGTCATCAATTAGACGACTATTAGACGACTACATATTTATGTCTAATAGACACTGAATGGATCTAGGCTAAAATAAGGCAGAATTTGGGCTGTCAGTGAAAATCTAATAGATGTCTAACCATAACCCAAAAATAGACTAGTCATCAAATATACAGCTAATGAATGACTACATCTATACATGCAATAGACAACAAAATAATGGCTAAAGGATTATTTTCACTTAATATAACAGGTTCTCATAAATGACAATCAGTCAAGATAATACACAATGATAAAAAAATAATGAAACAAATTTTACAAATACAATACAAATAAACATAAAAAAATTACAACTTAACATAAAAATATAAAACATTGACAAAAAAAAGTTAAATAAAAAAGGTTAACAATGTTTTTTGGTTTATAAAACAACCTGATTAATTTTCGGTTCCATAAATTCCATGTTTTATGTAAAGCACTTTGAATTACCTTGAACATTGTTGTTGAAATGTGCTATACAAAATAAACTTGCCTTGCCAAATCAAAAACTCATATTTTCATATCATAATGATCAAAAGATTAAAAGATATATGAGGCTTCTGTAACAAATAATAATAAGGTGCACAGGTTTCATGTTTACCCCCTTGTATTTAGATTATAATGAGTTTTAGGGCACAAGGAAACACTACATGTGCATGTGCATGTATGTTAATCTAACCACGTTTTACTCTGAATCTGCACTGTTACCTGCTAAAACATCACGGTTCCTACACATGATGTACATAAATAATGACCTCATGTCAAAATGAAAAACACAGATACTTACAAGACTCACAATGGGGGTAATTGTGTGCAGCTGCAAAGTAAATTAATATTTCATGAGAAAAAGATCAAATGTAGAATAAACGCGTTAAGAATCCGTACAGCTGTAGAGGGACTTTTATTCTGTTGAGCGGAACTGATGAACAACTGATGACGACATGGTTTGACGTCTGGTTGACCAATCAGCGGAAAGAGCCGTTACATTCCCGCCCACATGTAGAGATCGAATATTCAAACTGCTTATTTGTTTCCAACCACCAAACGAAAAAAGGAAGCCAATTTTTTGTTTTTTCGTTTTCATTTTAAAAATGAAAAACGAAAAAAAGTGTGGTTTTCAAATTTTTCTGATTTCAATATCAAATCACAACATGAATGAACGGAAGATACCCTGATTCGTACACGGACCCTGAAAGAAATGTTTGTCCTCTTCACTCACAAAGATCAGTAAGAGAAGGAAAACAAAACCATTGAGCAATATCTACAGAATGGTAATCGAGGTCTTGAATAACTTATAGACAGCTGTGGAAACAGATTCTTCTGTTTAGATAAGGAGTCTGCCAGTTTCCCACAGTTCTACCAGAAAGACTCGGGAGGCAAGATAACGTAACACTGGTATTTATTACCAAACAGCAAGAAGAATATAAAGGTTAATGTTCTTTGGCATAGCTCACGTCCTGAGGGTTGCAGACTTTGTGTTTCCTGAAGCTGAAGGCAGGGGTGTTTGGACAGGGACCATCCTGATGGTGGTGGGGAGGATGGAGGTGAAAGTTTGCGTCAGCATCTGCGAACTCAGACAAGTGTAAGTCCCAATTTTTTATACAATCCTTTATCCAAGTGTTAGATAATGATTGCTTAGATCTGAACTGATAATTGACGTAACATTTGAGTCTTCCCGGCAGAACTTGCGCTAGAGCTTCATTTCAGAGATCTGATAACCTTTGAACATTGAACAGTACGAATGATTCATATTTACAATTTTTAACCCTTCTGGTAAAAGCAAATCTGGATTCCTAGATTACTTCACTTTGTTACTCAGAAGTCATGAGTTTATATATTTAGACCTCAATCCTGTTTCTTTTCCCCTCTTGTTGCATTCAGACTTGATTTAGACACACTTTGATCCAAGTGTTGGAGACATTTAGCCCCTTCAGAACCTGCGTCCATTGGAATGGACATCACATGGATTTTGGTTTAAACTAATAAGATTATATGTTATTATAATATAAGTACTGCCTGGTCACTGATTAGTCCCCGATCTACCAATCACAATGAAAGAATGACCCAGAATTTAATCTGATTGTGCTTCAGGCATCACCAAAGACAGGCATGGCTAACCAACTAAACAGGAGGAGGAGGAGGAGCTCCTTTTTTATCTTTTATATGAAGATCTATCTTCATGGCATCATCAACTTGCACCTATTATAATCTTAATAATATCAATTGATAATATTCAAAGTTAATTTGAAAATCTTTCAGAGCTGAAGAACAAGGAATTTTTTTGAATTTTGATGTCCATCACAATGGATTTTGTCTTCTTGTGATCACATAAGCTGTCATTGAGTTTTTCAAATAGCAAATGTGAAAGGAGTGCATACACTGCAACACACACATGAAATCACACACACGCGCACACACGTGCACACACACACACACTGATGCCCTGATGCTATATGCACACAAGCATATATTAATCAAAAACATCAAGTACACACAACACACCCACATATACAGGTGCTGGTCATATAATTAGAATATCATCAAAAAGTTGATTTATTTCACTAATTCCATTCAAAAAGTGAAACTTGTGTATTATATTCATTCATTACACACAGACTGATATATTTCAAATGTTTATTTCTTTGAATTTTGATAATTATAACTGACAACTAAGGAAAATCCCAAATTTAGTATCTCAGAAAATTTGAATATTACTTAAGACCAATACAAAGAAAGGATTTTTAGAAATCTAAACTGTTTAGAAAGCCAATTGAAAAGTATGAACATGAAAAGTATGAGCATGTACAGCACTCAATACTTAGTTGGGGCTCCTTTTGCCTGAATTACTGCAGCAATGCGGAGTGGCATGGAGTCGATCAGTCTGTGGCACTGCTCAGGTGTTATGAGAGCCCAGGTTGCTCTGATAGTGGCCTTCAGCTCTTCTGCATTGTTGGGTCTGGCATATCGCATCTTCCTCTTCACAATACCCCATAGATTTTCTATGGGGTTAAGGTCAGGCGAGTTTGCTGGCCAATTAAGAACAGGGATACCATGGTCCTTAAACCAGGTACTGGTAGCTTTGGCACTGTGTGCAGGTGCCAAGTCCTGTTGGAAAATGAAATCTGCATCTCCATAAAGTTGGTCAGCAGCAGGAAGCATGAAGTGCTCTAAAACTTCCTGGTATACGGCTGCGTTGACCTTGGACCTCAGAAAACACAGTGGACCAACACCAGCAGATGACATGGCACCCCAAACCATCACTGACTGTGGAAACTTTACACTGGACCTCAAGCAACGTGGATTGTGTGCCTCTCCTCTCTTCCTCCAGACTCTGGGACCCTGATTTCCAAAGGAAATGCAAAATTTACTTTCATCAGAGAACATAACTTTGGACCACTCAGCAGCAGTCCAGTCCTTTTTGTCTTTAGCCGCTTCTGACGCTGTCTGTTGTTCAAGAGTGGCTTGACACAAGGAATGCGACAGCTGAAACCCATGTCTTGCACACGTCTGTGCGTAGTGGTTCTTGAAGCACTGACTCTAGCTGCAGTCCATTCTTTGTGAATCTCTCCCACATTTTTGAATGGGTTTTGTTTCACAATCCTCTCCAGGGTGCGGTTATCCCTATTGCTTGTACACTTTTTTCTACCACATCTTTTCCTTCCCTTCGCCTCTCTATTAATGTGCTTGGACACAGAGCTCTGTGAACAGCCAGCCTCTTTTGCAATGACCTTTTGTGTTTTGCCCTCCTTGTGCAAGGTGTCAATGGTCGTCTTTTGGACAACTGTCAAGTCAGCAGTCTTCCCCATGATTGTGTAGCCTAAAGAACTAGACTGAGAGACCATTTAAAGGCCTTTGCAGGTGTTTTGAGTTAATTAGCTGATAAGAGTGTGGCACCAGGTGTCTTCAATATTGAACCTTTTCACAATATTCTAATTTTCTGAGATACTGAATTTGGGATTTTCCTTAGTTATCAGTTATAATCATCAAAATTAAAAGAAATAAACATTTGAAATATATCAGTCTGTGTGTATTGAATGAATATAATATATAAGTTTCAATTTTTTAATGGAATTAGTGAAATAAATAAACTTTTTGATGATATTCTAATTATATGACCAGCACCTGTATACACACATATTCCCATTCACCCACTGTAAACAACAAAAATAATAAAACATAACCCTCTTTTCAAAATTTTCAATGTTATAGTTCACATATTGTTTTTGAACTCTAGCCAACTCTAGTTCTTATGAGCTAGAGTTCAAAAACAATATGTGAAGGCAGGGGCGTAGCCGACCCCCGGGGAGTCTGGACATGGACCATCCTGGTGGTGGTGGGGAGGATGGAGGTGAAAGTTTGTGTCAGCATCTGCGAACTCAGATAAGTCCCAATCTTTTATACTCCAAGTGTTAGATAATGATTGGTTAGATCTGAACTGATAAGTGACATAACATTTGAGTCTTCCTGGCAGAACTTGGACTAGAGCTTCATTTCAGACATCTGATAACCTTTGAACATGCTTTAATCACCAATTTCAGAGAGAATCCCACCAGCAAAAGAATAAAACAGTTTTTATAGAATAGGAGAATGGCAAATGTGACCTGATTCATTACATCATTTTTCCACAGTATGAATGATTCATATTTATTATTCAGTAAACCCTTCTGTTACTAGGTAAAAGCAAATCTGGATTCCTATGACTTTGTGATACTGAACTCAAGGAAGAAGTGGTTAAAACTGAAATAGTGAAATGCGAAGCACCCTAAGCCATCAAGGTCTTCCTCTGAGTCCGCACTTTCACAACGTAATGCCGCTTTGACTGCCGGGTAAAGTCCTCTGTGTAGCTCACAGTCTTGCGGGCTCTTGAACAGAGTTTGGCTTGTGTTTATCTGTATTCATGCTCAGATAGCAAACATGTAGAGAGAACATCTTGGTTATGTTTACAATCTTAGTTCCCTAAATAGGGAACGAGATGCTGCATAATCACTATGGGAACGCCTCTGCGTGATGTCGTCATGAAGCACGTATGAAATCTGTCCAATAGGGAGACGGTACGTCATAGGCGGGTGACGTCACTGACCAGGAACCATAAAGCCGCCCCAAACACACTCACATTCAGCTTCTGAAAAACTGAAACAAGTCGCTAACGGGCATGCCGGGAGTATGGCAAGGAGACGCAGCATTTCGTTCCCTATTCAGGGAACTAAGGTTATATACATAACCGAGACGTTCCCTTTCAAGGGAACTCGTGCTGTGTAGCCGCTATGGGAATGACAATCCCAACATCTTCACATGAACAAGTGACCGTTCGTGTGAAGCCAAGGCGCACACCTCACAGTAACACCTGCGCCCCTGGAGTGGATCCGAGGTCTAACTCATAAAACCTCACAAAGGTACGCGGTGATGACCATCCTGCTGCATCACAAATGTCATGTAGGGATACCCTGAGATTAAAGCCTTGGTGGCAGCCATACTCCTCGTCGAGTGAGCCCTAACAGCCAAAGGTGAAGGCTGTCCAATTGACTCATAAGCAAGTGAGATGGCCTCAACCACCCACTAGCTCATTTTCTGCTTGGATGCTGGGAGACCTTTTCTTGGTGCTCCCAAACACACAAATAGATCACATTTTCTCCACATGGCAGCTCTGTGGACATAAGCATCCAGTGCTCTAACTGGGCACAGCAGATTTAGCTTTTCCTGGTCCGATGACGTAAATGGAGGAGGACAGGCCTGCAGCACAATAGGTCTCACAGGATTAGTGAGGACCTTAGGAAAGTAGTAAGGAGAAACACTGTTTTAAGTGTTAAAAACTTTTCTGGCACCTCTAAGGGAACTACTAAGGGAACCAACCTCTCGAGGCTGGCCTCTGGTGGAATATGGGCAACCAGCACAGTGCCCTGAAGCGGAGCCCCGGCAGGGAACAACTGAACTGACTGCAGAGAAAGCACGCCACTCTCGGGTGACACACAGGGAACTTCTGCGCCCCGGCATTTCGGCAGGGTTGGCAGAGCGCCCCCCTGAAGGCACCGAAGACATACAGGCACCGTTGAGAGGTGAACACTGTTTGCCTCCAGAGGGGACCACCCTCAGGATCCAGACGCTCTTGGCGACCTGAGATCAGCGTGGAAGAAACTGCTGTATAGCAGCAGCCTGCTTCCTCGCCTCCTGAAACCTCTCGGTGACAGTCGTGACAGTGTCACCAAAGAGGCCAGACAGATTCAGTGGGGCATCCAAGAGAAACGTCTTGTCACGGTCTTTAATGTCAGACAGATTTAGCCAGACGTGGTGCTCCATGGCCACCAGGGCTTCCATAGATCGGCCGACTGACTTGGCCATCTCCTTGGTGGCACGGAGTGCTAAATCTGCTGAATGACGCAATGGATGAAATCAGCCTCCACTTCCTCACTATCTTCTTCAGCAGGTCAGCTCGGTATGCTTGCAGTATGGCCATCATGTGCAAGCACAGCGCAAACCTGGTGCCGAGTACGCTTTGCCCACTAGTGCTGATGTAGTCTTTAGCAGCATAGTGGGCAACGTCGGGGGACGACGCCACCTGCGGAGAGAGATGGCTCGCAAGCGTCTCTTCCACTCTTGGCATCGCCCCGTGTTTTCTCATACCAACCATGTTACTGTATGTGGAGGTTTGAGGGGTGAAAACACGGGATGACACCAGTCTCTTCCATGGTCTTGACACCTCAGTGTGGAGATCAGGAAAAAACGGTAGCGCCCGACGTGGAGGTAGAGCAGACGTAGATGATAAAAAGCATTCATTGAGTTTGCTTTTAGTCTGCTGCTCTTGCTTCTCGTCTGGCCAATCGATATTGAGCTTGGCAACAGCATGAGTAAGCACCTCCATGAGCTTTTCGCTCACCAGAGAGTGAAGTGGCGAGTCTTCAGTCTCTCCTGTTATCACGCTAACAACAACCAGCTCCTCAGAACTGGACGCCATTAATGTGACTGTGTCAACCAGAGCGGAAGAAACCGCAACACGTGCTTCCTGCCTCCGAATTGACACACCGAATGCAGCAGGTGAGGGCAGAGATAAGGCTGGGCCCGTCTCTAACCCCCCTGCTACATCCATTTGCGAACCCCAGGACATGTTTTTGGGCCGGCTTTATAGTTCCTGGTCAGTGACGTCACCCACCTATGACGTTCCGTCTCCCGATTGGACAGATTTCATACGTGCTTCATGACGACATCACACAGAGGCGTTCCCATAGCGATTACGCATCGTGAGTTCCCTTGAAAGGGAACAGCACACTATCACTTGGGAATAAGGTCTCTAGCGTTCCTCTAACCAGACAGACTCCAGTCAATACCTTTGAACATGCTTTAATCACCAATTTAAGAGTGAATCCAACCAGCAAAAGAATACAACAGATTCTATAGAATAGGAACATGGTAAAGGTGACATGATTCATTGCATCATTTTGTTAATCAGAAGTCATGAGTTTATATATTTTGACCACAGTCTCGTTTCATTTCTCCTTTTGTTGCATTCAGACTCGATTTAGACACACTTGTTGGAGGCCCAAGTGTTGGAGACATTTCGTTTTCTCCACCACAAAAAAAGAAGAAAATCCAAAGCATTGATTTGAGTTTCACCTAGAAACACAGAGATGAGAACAGCATAGACATAGATTTTTCAAAGGGCTCCCTTACAATTACAGGGTTTACATTTCCCGCTCACTATCGAGAGAAACCTGCGCTGAACGATCACGGAGCAGGAGAAAACAGAGATGCTCTGACTATGAAGAAAACCTGCTTCTCATTCCAGATAGAGAAGTGAAACAACATATACTAGAAAACTGAAGTGGAAATCGCAAACTGCATTTACTGTATATTTTGAATTTGAAAGTTTTGTTTCACAGTAAATCAGTGTTTCTGTTCATACTCTCAAATTAGATGATGACGTAAAGATCACATCATATTCTTTCATATTTCTTCTCATTTGTTAATTTCAGTCACACCTCCACATCATCACTGACTCTGACGGTGTATTTAAGCAACTGTGCTTCTGCTGTCTATCAAACATAAGACCAGCTTCACACCATGTTTGTTCTGGGTCTGCTCACCTGTATTGTGCTGAGAGCATTCAGTGCTCAGGCAGAAGTGGTCGAGAACTTTGGTAAGTGTAGCAGGTTTTTCTACAAACACACAGAACCAGAAGGATTGGATCAGAATGCCAAGAGAATCTGTCAGAGGTTGGAAGATATAAAGGAAACTATGGTATATGATGATGATGACACGCGCCACTTTGGTTACTACGCTACACTGTACTCGGTTCCTCACCGGATTCCCCTCTACAGCGCCTACACACCGAAATGGTCATGCTCAGACACTACTGGAAGGACAAACAAGTGGCACTTAGAGCCAAAGGTAACTATGCGTTTCATTTCTAACAAAAGACTTCCATTAGCAGTTCAAGTCACATTTATTTCTATACCACTTTATACAATACAGATTGTTTCAAAACAGCTTAAAATTAATAGAAAAATATTGTCAATGTTGCAAAATGTAAGCTCTGGATTTCATAAGAAACAAGACAGTTGTGTTCAGTTAATTCAATTATTGGTCCTCATTGGATTATTGGATTTCTCATTGCAAATAATTTATGAAATGCATTGGAAGTTCTTTTTCCTATGAAGTTTAGAAAAACATGAAAGTGTTTTTTCACAAGCGATAAAACATCAAACTAACCATCATAACATATTCCTTCTGCAGATTTCTGATTCCTACTCCACCATTGATAATATGGTCCCTGAGAATCAAAAGAATCAAGATACTTATAAAGGAAATCAAGCCATCTGCAGCGACTACAGCGAGACCGGATATGATCAAGGACAACTGAACCCCAACAGCTTCTCATGCACCGATGACGGCCGTAAAGCAACGTTTACACTGACCAATGCAGCACCTTTGGACACGTGTTTCAACCGTATCCAGTGGAAGAACTGGGAGAGCACTTTGAAGAGTTTTTTGATAAAGAAGCTTGACAGTGATCGAGGAACAGCCTACATTGTCACGGGTACGGTGCCTGATGCAAATAAACGAATACCACAGAGGGAAAAACCTGAGGACTCTAACAGGGTGACGGTGCCCTCTCACATCTGGACGGCTGTCTGCTATAAACACAAATATAATGATGATAACTCTTTTTCCTTCGGCTATATAGGAGAAAACTTGCTGGAAGGTAATGTAGAACTGATGAGTGTCTCACAGCTGAACAATCGGCTCAATCAACTCTATAAGCTCTCAAACATTAAGATCTTTGTGGATGATTGTTTTGAACACAATGAGAAATTAAACGAGGTTAAGAAAGCATTTCAGAAGTTAATCGGTCTCCCAGCGACCCCAGATGTGCAGAACACAATTAATGCGCTCAAAACTGTCAGAACTAATGGAGAGGATGTCGAGGTGACTGACATGATTGTAAAATTAACCTTGAACAGTAGGAGAGCTTATTCCACTATGGCAGAAAACCTGAAGGTTTTTAGTGAAAGTGCTTGTCTTATAACTAATTACGGACAAGAATCTGTTGAATGCCAGTTGGGATCAAAGAAGCGCAAGATTGCAGCTGATGGCTCGCCCTGTTTAAGAATCTCTGACTCTGGTTCTGGCTGTCACTGCTACACAGGAGGTAAAATTAAGCCCTGCTGCTCCACTCCCTGTCTGTACCAGGATGATGTCAAGGGCTACAGGTGTTACTCAGGCCAGAAAGAGATAGCGTGTTCACCCCCGTACTCACTCGTCACGTTTAGAGGAGAGCAATGCAAGGATGATCACCCCTGCGGCACATATGGCAAGGACTACTACTGGTGTAACACCATCTCTGGCCACTCTGACTACTGCAGTCCTCCGCTGTGGAGAAGTAAGGCTAAAAATGGGCAGTACTGCCGCAACAACAACGCCTGTGCCAAATATGGTGAAAGCCAGCAATGGTGCTACACAGATGATGGCAATAAACATGAGTGCTGTACTTCTGATGACTGCAGCTCCACTGTGAGAGGCAAAACCTGCAGGTCTGATCACCCCTGTGGCAAACATGGTGAAAAATACCTGTGGTGCAAAACTACTCGGGGCAGCTGGGATTATTGCTGCACAGAATGTTCCTCTGTTCCTGTTTCCAGAAGCACACGGCGGCGCACTGGGCGGAACTGGTCATAGACATTAAAACGCATTTTAAAACGCTGTGTCAAGTTAAAAGTTGAACTTCTGAAAACACATCTCAACACCCTGTGCTTTATTCCATGTTGTTTGCATTTTAAAATCACGTTCCTTCATTTAGCTCACCGCAGTTTAGACAGATGTACGCATGTATGTCTGTGGAGACAAGTTTCAATAAACCATAGTTGATTCAAAGAGCTGATAAGGATATAATAAAGGTGTTGAGCAAAATTGATAGACTGTGCTTAGTAACTGTGTACGCTTTACAAGGTAAAATGGAAAATAAAAATAAAATGCAATAAATGCAGGGTATTAAAGGTATTGAGGTACTGTTTATAACACACATTCATTATGGCAAGAGAGATTTAGAGAATGTGTTCAGGTGATGGTGATCATCATCTAGTGATTCACTGATCTTACAGTTGAAGTGTAATTATTAAGACACAGACATCAAGTCTGCATTGTAAAGCATTCAAAGCACACTTTAAATCAAATACACTAATCAAACTCCTCTGTGTATTTTTGTGGTAGTATACTTTATTTCAATGCACTAAAAAACTATATGTTAGTGATAAATAGTGCATTTATATTTAGTGTAAAGTACCACAAAACATTAGTAATATATTTGTAATAAAATGAATTTCATTTAAATTTAGGATTACTACATAAAAGTCTACTAAGATTGAACTAATGTTTCAAGCATTGAAAGAACACTTTTAAGAAATACACTAATAAAACTCCTCTGCATATTTTTGATGTAGCATTCTTTATTTCATTGCACTAAAAATCTATTTAAGTAGTAGTGGTATTTAGTATACTTTTCCAAGTGCAGTGAAGTACTACTGAAGCACAAATATACTTTTAAAAAAATAGTGCATTTATAGTGTATAACTTTGACACTTTTATTTAGCACCAAAATAAAGAATGTACTACAAATGGACTTGCTTGTATTTAAATATTTTTTAATGCACTTAAGTATACTTTTTTTCACCTGGGAGGGACCGAAATGTCAGCATTGTGATTCGTTATTTTGATGAAAAGTTTGAGGTTAAAGAGCATCTTTTATCGGTCACCACTGCAGCTCACTGTAATTAACACGTTATCATCATTTAATGAGCTCGTAATAAATAAACTGTTAATTGGTTATTAGGAGTAAATAGTTCTCACTTTAGATTAGGTCACGATAAAGGGAAAATGTCATTAATTAAGTGCTGTAAACCAACATTTATTAGACATTAATTGCATTTATATTCTGTGTTCATTAAAATGTTTACAAATACACACACACTCAGAGTTTGAATGAGAGGATTTGGCGCCTCCTGCCGGACACTCAACACACATCAGAGCTGAGAAACATTCACCTGGATTTATGAGGTGTCAGAAACAGATCCAATGCTGCTGGTGTTTATGGAGGAGGAGGACAGTTATTCATCATACCATCGTTCCTTAGAAAGATGACGAGACTCTGCAGCAGAAGATCTGAGAAACTTCATGATCCTTGATAATTCTCACTTTAAATAAAGGGAACTAAAGCAACAGAACCTTCTGTCATCTGCACTAAATGTCATTACATTCAATCCACTATATTTTAGGAGAGTAATTTTGAAAGTAAGTGTTATATATATATATGCATTTCTGAGAAAAAGGAAAGATGTTCATTTGTGTTTCTGTAGGAGTGTGGTGATTGTGGTCATCATCGTGCTGGAGCTGTTGCTTCACTCAAATAACTGTGCCAATGCACGTAATTCCTTAATCATTACCTTTCCATGAAAAAAAAGAGAAAAAAAAAAGAAGATACATTTAAGCATGCAAACATGTGCTATGCAAGTTTTTAATCAAAACGCAAGTAGGTAAGAATAGGTGATTGCAGAGCATCTGTTCTTGATAAAAAGCAAGTTTACACACAAAAACACCCACACAGTATTCCCCTTTAAACTGGAGGAGCTACAATAATGAGTCAGAGAATAGTGGCATGATTTCAGTAAATTAAAGTGATTAGTATAAAATCATGTACTTGCCCTCATGCGTGAGCTGCTGTTCTTGATAAAAAGCTAGTTGGCACACTGAGTCACAAACACCCACACACAGGTATTCCCCTTTAAAACGGAGGAGCTAAAACAAAGAAAAGTGTCAAAGGGGAAAAATATAATTACTTCTTTTGTCGTATTTAAAGTCTGTCAGTACTGCTGCAAAAGAGTAAAATTTACTTTAATAAAATTAAGATAAATATTCTCTCAAATTAAAAATATAATTGCAGTTTTTAGAAACTAAACCGTACTCGTGTTCACATTCGCAGCTTTCAATGTTCAGTTCAAGTGCTGAGATTTATTATATTTTCATGTTTTGTTTCTTCAGAAAAATGATATTGTCTAGGTTATTTGCAGAAACACAGATCTGCTGGAGTTCCATGGTGAAATATAAACATTGAAACGGTGGCTAATAAAAACTTATTTTCATGACAGATTTATTAAAACGAAGTGAATGAAGACATCGCCAACAGGTTAGTTAGAAATATAATCAATATGTGATATAGTGCATATATGTATCATTTCCTTCTGATGTTCATTCATGTTTATTTGATGCTGTAATGATCAGTTCATGATCTGCTTCTTTATGAGAGTTTCAGCAGATCAGAAGGTCAGCAGCTTATTTCAACAGAGAGGAACAGAGACGGTGAAGGGTCTGGAAATTGACTTTTTCTTCTTTATTGTGAAGGAAAAATTATTATAAATATTAAAAACAACCGGTGATGTTGATTCAAAGCATCAGATGGTTATTATCATCTGGACACCGAACTGTTTCAGATTCCTGCAGTGAACGAGGATCATCAGATACGACCTTCACCAGATCACTGTGTGAAACACATTCAGATTCAGGTGAGATTAATCTGTCTCAGCTGTATGTTACATCATCATCCATCTGTCTCACTGTGAAATGAAAATCACAATCATTTTGATTCACTCACCTGTTCTGGATCATCCTCACGCTGACGAATGAACCGCGCTTCCCTCTGAAAACATCTGACAACACACTGACACTTATTATCACATAATCAAAGTATGTTCTGTTTATTCAAAGAGAATTTAAACTTGAGATCTGTCCCATGATTTAATAATTAAATCTGACTTGATGACAGATGTCAATGACTGCTAGAGGTCAAATCATAAATTATATTTTTGTTGCAAATTGACCCATTTGTTTCCTCTTTTTCTTTTATTTTTCTTTGTGCTTCATTTCCCACAAATCCCATCAACTTACATTACAATATCTGGTGTACTACATTACCCATAATTCCCTGGTCAAGGTAGACCTCATTTCCTTCCTTTGTTCTTTTTGCACTGGTGAGGAGTGGGTGTTTGAATGGACACCCAACCATGTCCTTTGAAGTAAGTTTGTTTTTTGACAATTGTATGATTTGAATTAGTTTATTTGAATTATTTGGATTGGGTTCAATAATCATCTTGGATTGAATATATATTGTTAATGTTTATTCATGAATTGAGTCTGATTATCTTTTTGTATGGTTTGTAGTGACTAAAGACCATCCTGTTCATTCTATCCATCCTGTTAATGCTGTCTTATGAACATCTGTCATGTGAATTTGCTCCCTGTATCTTTGTGCTTTGGGTCATCCAAAGAATTCAAGACCAAGCATCCTGAACTAAATAAATTAAAGACTGTAAGGATTAGATCTTTTCCAGTGTTTTAATCCGACACACACCCAAGTCTCTACAATTCTGATGAACTTTGGATTTTAACATCTGATATCCAACAATTTTCACCTCTTTGTTTTTACACCAAAATCTACACAAATACATAAATTCATACTCTAGAAAGCTGTTCCACAATGTGACAGATTCATAAAATAATGAATAAAATGAATGAAAATGTGATTGATGATAACCTGAGCTCTTGTGAACTAGTGTCAGATGTAAAGACTGAAGTACGATGTTAGGAAATATCAGTCTGGACTCACCTGAAGATCCTTTTACGCAGCATGAAACAGATGAAGATGATGAAGATAATGACGAAGAGAGCAAACAGCCACCACAACTGATCTATACAAGTGATCAAATATCAAATCATCTGATCAATAACAATGATGAATCAATATTAGAGTTAAAAGGGTTTAAAGCTCTTGATGTTTTACCTGAGAGCTGCAGAGACGGAGTCACTTCATCCAGAACATCTTTAAAACACACAATGATCACAAATATCAGACAATATGACAGAAAACAAAGGCCTGTTCACATTCAAACTGGATTGAGTCTGAAGCAGATCTGAATCAATGTTTTATTAGTGAATCAGACTAGGGGTGTCGCAATATACCGGTATTGACAATAATCGTGATATTCAAAGCATGAAATATCGATATTGTGTTAATTTAGGGTGTGACAATATACCAGAATTGGCGATAACCACAATATTTAAAATGAATAGGATGCTTATGATATCATGACACGTAAATATTCCAGAGCCAGCACCTGTTTGACCTCTCAGGTGGCAGTATTGCACCTTAATGCTGACACCTGTCAAACAAGAAGAAGACGCAGTGCACACAGCAGAAGAAGAACCATGTCGTCCGAGCGGGAGAGTGAGAAGAGGTAAGTAAGCTCGACAGTATGGGAGTTTTTCGGCTCCTTAGACAGCCCAATCCGCAGGATTTGCCTGGCTACAGTCAGCGCGAAGGGTGGCAACACCACGAACCTCTTACCCACCTCCGTGTCCATCACCCTGCAGATTACACCATTTTACAGAGAGTAAGTTGCAATTATTTTAGTAGTCATGGAATGGGAAATGTTATATTAACCTGTTAACAGCAATTTTCTATGTTTATATATTTAAATAAAGGGTGATTCTTTTAATAAGCCTACCGCGATTTCTTTTCTCGTCTTCTTCAGCGTGATGTAGCTATGCATGCAGTTATATGCCCTCAAAATTCAAGATACACAGGCATTTTTGCCTCAAATAGTTTTTTTCATTATATCATATGATATCATGTAATTGTATTACAATATCACATGAGCAAGATTGCCGTTTTCCCCAAATCATCACAAACTTATTGTTAAATGAACAATGTGAGTAACATTTTAGACACAGCATTGTTAATATTGTTTGTTTTTTTCTTTATTTCGCCAACGAAAATTTCAAAATTATGAACGGCAGAACAGAGTCCACTGAATCCATGTTTTGAACGAAATAATTTAATTAATGATTAAATGACCCATTCAATAAAGACGGTCACTTGCTTCATTCCTGAATAAGTCAGTCATTTGAACAAATCGGTTGAATGAATGACTCACTCACTCACTCATTAAGACAGTGACTTGCTGCCCCCTACTGGCGGTTTAGTTTCATACAGCATCATGCATTTTAATTAAAAAGTTAAAATTAGAAATAATTCCATATTTAAATATTGAATTTAATTTATTTAGACAAATTGTAAATGCTGTGTAATTATATTAATGCCACTTGTCATTCTGTGTCACCTCTGTACTGCAAAGATGGATTTTGCTGATAATGATTTCATTTGATTGGTAACAGCCCTAATGTATAGGCTACTAGGCTAGTATACATTTTTATTTCTTCAGGTCTTAAAAAGTCTTAAATTTGACTTAAAATGTGCAGCAACCCTGAAAAAGAAAAACTAAATAAACAAAGTAAAAATTTATTTGACTGATACATTTTCCCTCCCAAGGATTCTTTTGATATCGCGATATATCAATATCGTGAATTATTTTGGCCACAATAACCATGGTGTGAAAAATCTAATATCGTGACAGCCCTAAATCAGACACACATTTATCAGCTGAAACTCACCTGAGTTTGGAGTCACTGCAGTTTCATTCCTCACTGAAAAACACATTCACAATCATCATGATTCACTTACAGAAGATTCACTTCCACACAGAGTTTGATCTGAATCAGGACAGATTGATGTGTTTTACTGAAGTGTCTCTCTCACCTCTGAACATGGTGTCCATTCTCAACTGAAATGAAAGAAGAATTACAGCAACATTTTTAGGGTTTCAATGATGTATGAGTTTATCTCATGCCCTTCCTCTCTACAGGTAAGAGCATTATCATTTCCATTTGAAAACAGATAATTGTGATGTTGAGGGAGAAATAATTTACTCCTGAAGTATAGCAGTAGATCTCATGACGAACTTCATCAATGCAGTATGAAGTGACGAGACGATCGGATGAGGCATAAATAACAGGATCAATCAGTCTGTGAGGATTTGATGGATCTGCCATCAGACGATCATCCTATTTAAATGAAAAACAAGACATTCATATAATGTGTGTGTGTGTGTGTGTGTGTGATCATGTAGTCTGACAGTAACACACACCTTTGAGTACCAGAGCTGCTCACACTCAAACTCACTGAACTGAGTGAATCTGTCAGAAGAAACTCTGAACTCAAACCCATCTTCAGTCTGAATCTCTGCACACGTCACATTCATGATGTCCATGATTCAACACTGAAAAACAGAGGAAATTATGTGTTAAAGAAGCCTTTTTTTACAATACACATTTTAAAATGATAGAACAATCTGATGATGTACCATCAGAATATTTTCAGGAAAAGGCAGATAGATAGATAGATAGATAGATAGATAGATAGATAGTTGTGCTTAGAATGATTGGCACCCCTGGTAAATATGATCAAAAATGGCTGAAAAAATAAATCGTCTCGGGTTACAGATGTAACCCCTGTTCCCTGAGTAAGGGAACGAGACGCTACGTCGAATGACGCGATGGGAACCCTCTGCATTTTGTGTTCGTGAAGCACCTCTGTATCCAACCAATGAGGAAACGTGACGTCAGAGGCGGGTGACGTCACGGACCAGGAAACTATAAAGCATACCCAGAACAAAGAACGCTAGCTTCTGGAATATGTCTGAAGCAAGACGCTCAAAGGTATGCAGGGGGTACGGCAAAGTGACGTAGCGTCTCGTTCCCTCAGGGAACAGGGGTTACATCTGTAACCCGAGACGTTCCCTTTCGTGGGAACTATCAACGCTACGTCGAATGACGTGATGGGAACGTTATCCCAACTACGCCGTATCACCAAGTACCTGTCTGTTATCTTGTAGACAGAACTGAGGACCCCGGAGAGGAGCCTACGTCCTAATAAATGTGTGCTGGGATGATCATCCAGCAGAACCACATATGTCATTAATGGATACTCCTGACATTAAGGCTTTTGAGGCCGCCATACCCCTAGTCGACTGAACACAGACAGCTAATGGAGATGGCTGTCCGGCCGCCTCATAAGCAAGTGAGATAGCCTCGACCACCCACTTGCTCATTCTCTGCTTAGATGCTGGACCTCCTTTCTTATGAGACCCGTAACACACAAACAATTGATCTGTTTTGCCCCACAGGGCAGCTCTGTGGACATATGCATCTAAAGCCCTCACTGGGCAGAGCAGATTGAGTTTCTCCAGATCTGAAGTTGTAAATGGAGGAAGATAGAAGGCCTGAAGTACGATGGGACCTGGGATGTTGGTGGGGACCTTAGGCATATAGCCTGGTCCAATGTGCAGGAACGCTTTGACCATTCCAGGTGCGAAATCCAAACACAAAGAAACAACTGAAAGTGCTTGAAGATCTCCTATTCTTTTAAGAGATGAAATAGCCTGTAGAAATATGGTCTTTAAGGGTGAGGAATTTCTCTGAAACTTCCTCTAGTGGTTCGAAGGGAGCCTCAGCTAACCCTTCTAATACCACGGCCAAGTCCCAGGCCGGAGTCCTTGTACGTACTGAAGGCCTCAGCCTCAGAGTACCACGGAGGAAGCGTATAAAAAGGGCACACAAAGACTTCGGCTGTGTTGCCTGTCCCTGTCCCCAACCTTTCTGCGGGGGACCAAGGGTGGCGACACTTTCTTTGGATGCACGGTCAGACCAGTGCCCTGAAACGGCGAACCGGCAGGGAACATCTGAACTGACCGCTCCACAATCCTCCTCTTTCTTAGAGGAACACTGGAAACCAATGCGCCCTGAAGCACACGAGGTGGCAGGGTTGGCAGAGCGGTCTCCTTTATTTTCTTTTAAATTCCTCAGAATTTAATGTATTCCATATTTCATTTAATCCTCAAATTAAATGCAGCCAGTTCTTATATAAATATATATTTTTTGAACAGACTGAATATATTCAATTCAATTTTATTTGCCAGACTCATGTCCAAAAGCCACGCAAGACAGGACAGATAAAAACAAACAAAACAAACAAACAAACAAACAGTAAAAAAAAAAGCAAATACAAGAATTAAAATACATACAGACATTTCAGCCAATGCACTCTCAGTCTGGATGTGTACCTGTAGCAACTCACCAAGGGATTTGAGAGTGCCACCATAATACTGTTAGTAGACTCATCCAGACGTTGCATAAATTTAAACATCAAATTTCTTAAAAGTGCTTTCGGTGTGGTTACTCCTACAGATACAAACATATTCTATATTTAGAATACAAAAAAGAATTATAGCTCGTAATAATTCGCAAGGTATTTTAGGGAAAGAGAGAAAGGGAACTCCCGTCTAGTCAGATCCCTTAATATATAAATATATATCTACATATATACACACACCCATGCATAATTACGGACACGTGATATATGCGCAGCCTCGGCAAATGCAAGACCTGAGCCGTATATTCATTCTTGCAGACTTAATCTTCGCGCTGCCTCGGCAACGCGAGATCCGAGCCATATATTCTTTAATGAAAACTCAATCCACGCGCTGCCTCGGCAAGCGCGAGATTCGAGCTTTGCGTTAGACTTTTATTCCCTCGAGAATAAAGCCAACAGGAGTGGAGCTACAAAACTCCCGCTAGTGCATACTTTTCTTCGGGACATTTTTATGAATGAACTGTCAGTTGTGAGCTGACGTGCAAGCTCCACTCCCAGCAAACGACACATAAAACGTGTGTATCCCAACTCGCTTTGTAGTGTAGCACAGGGGAAAATTCAAACTGCTGTTCACGATTGATTTGTTATAAACGTGTGATTTTGAAACACGATATGTGTGTGACTGTGAGGTGGCGATCCTCAGATCGATATCACAATATCCACCTCCTCAGAGCTGGACATGTGAGTATCGGTGCCTCAACCCGGGGGAAGAAACCGCAGAGTGTGCTTCCACCTGAGAGACGGCACTGAACCTGGCAGGTGAGGGCAGAGAAAAGGCGGCGCCCGTCTCTAATCCCTCTGTCAGATCCATTTGTGAACCCCACGAACGGAGCCTCCGCCCTGCCTCAGCAGAAGCGGGACCCGATCCGCGGGGAACACTGGAACAGTGTCCTGAGAGTGAGTTTTTACAGTTCACACAGACGGCTCCCTCGAGAGCTGCCTGGGCTCACTCCCATTTCACTGCTGTTTCTCGCCATAATACGTGTCTTTTTTATATATAAATATATGGATTGGTGTGAGATAGCCTACTCTTGTCCTCAGACGAAGAGATCGTGACTTGTTTATATGTGATAAGACAAACAACACCAAATAAGACTCACAAGATACAGAGAGCGCTTGCTGAAGACAACAGAAGCTAGCGTTCTTTGTTCTGGGTATGCTTTATAGTTTCCTGGTCCATGATGTCACCCGCCTCTGACGTCACGTTTCCTCATTGGTTGGATACAGAGGTGCTTCACGAACACAAAATGCAGAGGGTTCCCATCACGTCATTCGACGTAGCGTCGATAGTTCCCACGAAAGGGAACTGCATTGTTTATCCCTTTGACCTTTCATTAAAAAAAATATAAAAATCTAACCTTTCATTGAAGAAAACATTTTCATCAGTAATTAAGTACAATGAAACTATCTAAAGTAAACCAGGATGTTTCCTGTCATTTTAAATGATCAAAATGCATCTATGACAAATGTTCTAAAAATATGGCTTCTTATTATAAAAAAAAGAAATGTTCAAATGGCTTAATTTTCCCCAGGTTAGGGGTAAGTTGATCTGAGTCAGTGGGTAAGTTGCACCATCTGACCATCAAACTGAATCTGAATCAAACCCATGTGACATTGGAAAGATAATTTACCTCTTTTAAAAACTAATTTAATAATCAACTTTCATTTTATACGGTCACATTTCCTTTCTTAAAGCTCAAACAACATAAAACCAACCAAATGAAGGTGAAATTTCAATATCTTCAATTGTTTGCATTTCTGAAACAAAATGTCGAACACCAAAGCTGTAACAGAGTTGTTTCTGTGAAATTAAATAAAAACTAAATTAGAGTGAATACATGAATGTCACTGAAACTAATAAACATTTTAGGGTCTTGGCCTGTGATGTTGAAGATGTTCATCCATTAGGGAATACAAGTGGAAAGATAAATATGATTAATCATCTTCTGGTTCTGGTCAGAGAAGGATTCGGTGTTAGCATCAAATAAACTCAAAAAATAAAAAGACAAACTAACAAGCTGTGTAATATTACATTGAAACTATACCAGTTTATACTTCAGAGATTTAATTTAACTTCAGTGCCTTATCGTGGGGTAAGTTAAAATGCTGGCTCAATTTACCCCACATCATTTGGCTCACTTTGCCCCATAGCAGCCATTTTGACAAAAAAAAAAAAAATCTAGCTAAATAATATATGCATGATTTTATACATTGTTAAATCACCAATATGGATCATAAATATTTTTAGACCTGCACAAACTTGTTTTGATATAACAGCATTACATCTGTTTAAATTTACCCTGATAAGCCAAAAACTATTTGTACTGTAAATGGTGTCCTCCACTCCTCCCATGTGCTTCTTTCACAGTGTGGCAGAAATGGTGGGTGGTTCCAAAGTGAGAAGGTCACATGACAATATGGCTGAGATAATGGAAAATGGAAACACGTTTCTGACAATGATGGCGTTTCCAGATGCAATTTTCCTGCTCCAGGGTATGGTTGCCAAAATAAAGGGGGTGGGTCAACNATCAATTTATATATATATATATTTTTTTTTTTTTAGGGTTGGAGCTGAACTCAGGACAGTGTCCCTCCAAAGTGTCCATCCCTGTTCTATCCAAATGATATGTTATAATAAGCTTGTATTTCCCATCATTCACAAATCTTGACAATGTTTCTGTAAAATAACTAATACTGTAAATGTGCAGGTTCCTATGATTAAAACTTACTTATGTTTTGTTAATTTAACATAAATTGGCTGTAATTATTGCTATTTCTACTTGATTTAGAGATTGGTCAAAGAAGTTGTGAGATTGAATCTGTAAAAGAAATTTAAACTGTAAATATACAAACATCTGTTTGAATTAATGCACTTTTTGCATTTTTATAAATCATTTCTTTGTTATTGTACACAGAAAAAAATATATTTTAAAAGTAACTTACTGTAGACAGACACAGAATTATTATAAAATTACTTCATAAAACCCCAAATTTACAGAGTTTACCCTGAAAGTTAGTTTAATAAGCAATCATCAACAGTAATATACTGTAATTCATTTTGAGTGTAAATAGTTGTATTTGACTGTATTTTTATATGGTTATTTGCTGTAATGTAAGTGAATCTAAACTTTGCTGCCAGACTTTTTTCAGGTTTTTAGTGTACATAAAAAGATTCAAGAATGAGCTCATGTATTTCTATATACACATTTAGATGTCTGCATTAACAGAAATTTACAAAAGTGATTTCATACACATAGAAAGCACATTAAATGCAAGTAAAACGTCTACGTTTAAGGTTTTTAAATAAGTTTTAGGGGAATAAAATGTCAAAATGTGGTTCAAATAATGTTCCATTGTCATTTAGTGTAACACTTTGTAAAAATTAAAACAACTTATTCTGACCTGGACATATTAAAATATATAAAAGAATAAGTGAGCGTACTAAATTGTATTGCATTTTAAATTAGTGAACAATTATTGGGTAGAACCTCGGATAGTGGCAAAGTTTAAAAATGTAAAATTACAAGTAATTATCATTTGGGGGNTGTTTGATAATATTATTTACCTGCTCATCATAAAAAAACTTTCCAGGATCAGAGCCAAACTATATTTACATGTAGATATTATATTTCATACCTTAAGCGGATCCTTCGCCACAGTAACTGGAGAGAGAAGAATGAAACCGCAGGAACTTCACCTTCACCTGAAGCGTCTGATTTGCAGAAGCGCGTTCTCGAGCAGCTTTAACTTCACGAGCTCGCCTCTCATTCACTCTAATGCTGAACGAACTTGACTTGCTGACCTCGAAGACTCGAACCAGAGGCTCAGCTCGAGAATCTGCCGGTATACTGAGAGGAACAGAGGAGGAGGAGGAAGAAGAGGAGGAGGGGGGATGAGGGGAGAACTGGGGCGGTGCTACTTATACTCTCGCAAGGATGATTGACAGGACTAAATGAATAGGCTCCTCCCGAATCTACTTGTGGAACTTTACCCGGAGACAGACTGTGATTGGTCAAATAATGAAAAAGAGGGAGGAGTCAAATGCAAAAATGTGAATGCGTAATAAACTGTCAAACTGTGGTTTTCCTGTAGCTGTCCAGAGCGTTTTGAATTGATATTTTCATTATGTCATCAACACCTGTAAGTAGTCACGAACAGGACAGCTATAAACTCTCATCATGTGAAAGTAGGTCCTCACATCAACTCTGTCATTAAAACTCAATGGAGTGTTTAAAACATGAGCTTTCTCAAACAAACAAAAAAAGTTCAAAAAGGAATATAATAAGATAAAACACAGAAAGATCTGTGAAAGATCTGCATCTCCATGATCGACCACTGAAATCTTTTACCGAGATCTGCTTCATCTGAGAGTTTGAGCTGATCTGCAGAAGATGGTGTTTTTCCAGATGCTCTTTTCCAGCTCCAGTTTTCTCTGATCCAGGGCCTGGTCGTGTAAACGTTGCTTACGCACAAAAAAGACCCTGAAATGTGCATTTGCAATTTTCCACACACATATCGGGGTTTATAAAAAAAAAAAAACTTGAAATAAATATGTGCGATAGCCTACAGTCAATGCGTGCACACTCTTCTACTGGAGTGAAGGAAGTCATGAAGTAAACTGAATTATTTAAACTCCGTTTACATTTTGATAGATTAAAATAAATAATGTGCAAATCCAAAACTTTTATTTTTTTAAATGTTTTATCAGATAATTATATTCACACTGAAAAATATATATACTTCCATTAAAAAAAAAAATCCTAAAATATATTTAGGGCTGAATTAACTTTGGTTTCTTGCCATGAATTAAAAACTTCAGCCAAACACACGATACATTTCTGTAAGATGTTTAATTTAAACATGAAACAAGTTTATATGATAATGAAGGGATGTGTGACACAGGCTATCTGTAAACTGAGCCAAAACTCCTTGTTTGGTAACATTTGGGTGTTTGGGACAGCACATATTTATCTTTAATTCAATACACAAATCACTATATAAAGATTTCTGCATATAATTGTGCGTTGGTTGGTAAAGTACAAATAAAAACAGATTCCAGTTAAATGTGCACAAAATAACTGATCTTACAATCTGTCAGTCGGTCATATTTATTTATTTAAAAACAGCAGCTGTTGGTCAAAGTGATGTTCAGAGTTTAAACAAATAGCGTAATTAAAACTAGGACACAAAACACAATCACAGACAACTATGTACAAGATATTAACAATGCACCTGCTTCTGACCATATCAAATAATAAATAAGAGATGAGTTTTAAGAAGAGACTTAAAAGCTTCATGTTGATGCAGTTTTAATGTAAAGTGACAGATTACTAAAGAATTACAATAATTATGGTAAAAAGAAACAAAGAGTTTTGATCTGTTTAAGGAGTGTGAGATTTGACTCATCAGCACATGTGAGAGTCCAAGAAACGAAGCTGATGTTGCCAAACTGATAAATGATATTCATGGTAATATTCAAATCAAGAGGTTTATTTTGTTTAAAATCTCATGAATGTAAATGAGGTGGTAAGGAGGACTTTTACCACACTGACACATGGGGAAAATACACACAGATACAAATACTTTTCTTAAATGATGTCTAAGGTAATACTTTTTAATCACTTTAGCAAAGTTTGCACTACTTTATTTTGATAAATTAAAAAACACATTTTTGTTCAATAAATATACTGTCATTAAAATATAAAAAACAAAAATATAGAAACAATTTTAAAAAGTAAAGATTCTGAAAGCATTAAGGAGATCCCATAATTAATATAGATTTACAGTAGTAACAATAAGTATATTTTATTTTATGATATCATCATATTTTTAAATATGACGGTTTGATTATAAATATGGTGATTATCTCTAGGGTTTGATGCATGATATTTCCATCTGAATATAATCATGTCATGTAGACAAACAAATTCAGCCAGCTGTTTATCATCATGTTAATTATTGTGCTTTTTACCCCAAACACCATACTTTTACATATTCTCCCGTTATTGAAAAACTGTTGCTTTAATTACCTTGAACAAAACAGAAAAACATTAAGACCTCAATTGGACTCAAAATATAGACAATGATTATAGCAATTCTCATTTGGTACTCAAGTCTACATTAATATATATACAGCTATGGAAAAAATTAAGAGACCACTCCAAGTTCAGAAATCAATGTTAAGTGGTCTTAATTTTTTCCATATAAGACCTCAGAATCATCTTTGCGCTGCTGCCCGCGATCACATCAAGATCAGACCAATTTCCACTATATGCTATTTAAGTTCCCTTAACAACAAATCCTTTAAACTTAATGGTATTCAGAACAGAATAATAATAAAAAATATAATGTAAAAATGTCAAGTAAAAAATAATTCATTTAAAGATAAACGGAAACAGAAAACGCGTTATAACCTCTCTCATTTGGCACAAATCCAAATGTTTCCATATTCACGATGTATTTGGATGCTAAACTATATTATTTAAACGCTTTGATTATACACAGACTATTTAAAATGAGCAGTGTAACTTTTTATATATTTGGTTGACTATGTTATTTTGACAATAAACAGGCTGCGATGTTTCTAAAACTGAAAGTTG
>RJVU01014495.1:33860-58944 GCA_003731715.1 Anabarilius grahami
AAGGCACGTCATGTTACAATTTAGTAGAAACTAAAGAGCGCTTTTGAATGTTTGGTAGCAACATTGTTACTAGGATTGGGCATTGAGAACCGGTGACTGACTAGTTCTAACTGTTTATTCTGTTTGTAACTTTTTATTATTTGATAACATTGTTAATAATATATATATACATTATATATATATGTGTGTGTGTGTGTGTGTGTGTGTGTGTACATATATACCATATAATTATGGTAGGCTTACAGTGGCTGTCTGATATACTTTAAAATAAACATTTATTATTTCAAACCCATACATGATGATGTCCGGCACACTTATTGAGAAGTGGGGGGGAGCGCCAAAATTCTTTGCTGCATACCCCTCTAACACTGGATAGTTGCGCCCCTGGGTCTCAGGAAAAACAGCGTCAGTTGTCAGGTCTCGTACAAATAGGCATCGAACGAAACAGCCTCTGACTAAAAGGCATCATTTTTTTTTTTTGTATAGCCTAACTTTCTATTGGCTTTTATCCCATCATAATGCCGTCCTTCAGTTGTCTTTTTCTTTACTGTTACTGTTCCCAAATTGATGTAAGGTGTGTGTGCGTGCATATTAATTATGAATCTTTGTTTATGTAAACCCTTGGTTAATAAGAAAAGAAAAGAACAGAAAAGAACATGCCGATTTTCACATTGGTCTGCAGAAAATGAAAATGTAAAATGTGACTCTTCCATCCAGATAGTGGTATTCTGTTTTTATTGTTATTTTTTTTATCTTTTATGCATTCCTTTTATATTCTGATGTTTTCATTTCCTTTTTATGTAAACCACTTTGAATTAACATTGTGTATGAAATGTGCTAAATAAATAAAATTGTCTTGCCGTTTCCTTGGTAACTTCTGTAGGCAGTTATCAAATAGCTCGAAATATTTTTTTATACCTCTCTTATAAAAATGAACCATGGTTTTACTAACCATGGTTTTGCTACACTACAGTTTAAGGTATTTGTAGTAAAATTATTGTTATACAAATAGTAGCCTATCAATCCGACAAAAAAAAATCACAGTTACACACTTTTAACCATGGTTAATTTTCGTATGTGTTCACGATAGTTTGCAATACAAGAGTTGCAATGTGTTATTTTGCTAGCTTTTTATACATACAGATAAAACTAGTGAATAATAAAAATTTAAAAATGATCTCAGTGGGATATGTTTTATACAACTTAGTGTAAAGATTAACAGAAAACTGCGCGCTCGTGACATCACATTGAGGCGGGGCAATCGCTTCTTTCTGAGTCAGTTTCGTCTGATGCCTTTGAGGCCTCTGATGCCTAATTGTGCTCGACCTGACACCTGACCTCGTTTTGTCTAGTGACTGATGCCTTTCAGTCTGAGGAACCCTTTTCGTTGTATGACTGAGGTGTGAGAAAGTATTAAAATGTACACCTGATTGTAAACGTTCAGGAAACCACAGCCTGTTGGGTGCTTGCAAACCAGTTTTTTGTTTGTTTCTCCTGGGGAAGTGCAAAAATGTCACATGCACATTTACATCCACAAGTAAATTGGGTTTTTTAGTACACCTTAATATTGCACCATCATTTACTAATGAATCCAAAATATAATTCCTGCTGCTGAATAAAGGGAACAAAAACACAGAACAAAAACAAACCTATTAATAGTAAAGCACTCGTCGTAATCACACGGAGGAAATACATCCTCCTAAAATCAAATGCATAATGGCATAAACTGCAGAAATGTTTCAAACAGGCAGTTTTTGTATGTCAACAACATTAAGCACGCATCTCATGTGTAAGTGACATTTGAGAGCNCACTCTAAATATTGTAAATAAATGATATATACTTAAAATAAATGTGTAAGTAGTAAAGCAATACAAACGCAAACAGGCGTTTTAAGTTTAGAAACATTCTGAGTCACCCCTCCCTTGCCTCACAGTGGTTTGGTCCACCGCGCATGCATTATAAAATGAAGCTCTGATGGGATTAAGCCCATTAAATCATGCATTAATACTGTACAATCTCTGCTGTTCGCATTTGTGCTGTTGGTGTAGTGCACAGACAGACGGAGAGAAGCCTTATGATAACCATTTTCGAGCTCTATATTGTGAAAAATATCAGACAATAATTTACACTGCAAAAATAAAGCCTATCTGTTTCCATTAAAAATATAATATTCCTAAACATGCATTTAAGTGTACCTTAAAAACGGCACAAATTTGATTTGTTTAAAGTAAATACTAATTAAATACAATTAAATACGAATTAAATACTGTTTAATGGAAAAGATTGAGAATAACTTCTCTGAAAACAGTATTTTATACAATTTTGATTAATTTATTCTAAAACAAGATGATTTTATCAATGTAAAGTGAGGGCACAGAATCTCATATTTTCCAATATTTCGTAGGCTACAGTTAAACGTGGAATCACGTGGATGGGAATATAATACATTTTTTTTTTTTTTAATGCAGTCGATGTTATACCCAGTAAAACTAAAGGTTGTTTCAGGGAGGAGACGGGATTCCAACACGATCACATGAGAATGCGTATCAATAGTACGAGTTTGTAATCTCGTAGAATATGCGTGCTCATGGTACGCGGTTTTTTCGCGTGCATATGATACGCCCTTTATGGCGTGTATATGATACGCTCTTGGGTAGGATGGGGGTGGTGGAGTGGGGGTTTCGTACGTATAATACGCATAAAGTGCGTATCATATGCACGCGAAAAACTGCGTACCATAAACACGCATATTCTACGAGATTACAAACTCGTACTATTGACACGCATTTTCGTGTGATCGGGCTCCGGGATTCACATACACACAATCTGGGTTTATAAGGGAATGTTGCGCAGGTTCTGGCGTACGCAGAGTTTTATAAATGCACACGCACACAGGATGAAAGTTTTATAGGACACGAGGCCTCTGTGTTTCACGTTGCTGTTTTATATCGCTGATCAATATATGATTTTCCAGTTTCTATACGACGATTTCGCTCGACTGAGTGTGATCGTTTCATAACTTTATTTGTTATGTTCTCATTTGCCTTGTTTTTTAACCTTGGATGTGTCTGTAGCTGAAAAATGTACATTATTGTTTCAGGTCCTGGCTTTGGGTTGTGATTGAATTCATTTTTAAGTTGTCTTTAATTTTCTTTTTTTTCTTACCAATTGGTCCCTTTCGTTTCATGCATTAATTCTATTTTTATCCTTATTATTATTGAACTCTAACGTGCTGTAAAGCTGAACTCATCAGAAGAAAATGTGCTTGTCTGTCTTTCAGTATTTTGTTTTCTTTTGGGGGGTTAATGATCAGTTGTTTCGGTGGTTTTAAGAGCTGGATTGATTTTGAGAGCATGGGTTAAAATACGCGGAAACACAATCTAAAACAATAATTCAATCGCTTACAATTTTTCTGAATTATTCTGTGATGAATACAGTTATTTACATTGTAAAAATGCATGAAAACTTAAAACAGAATTCCACTTGACATCTCTGTCGCCCTCGCTTCTGAAACGAGGCCACGCCCCTGTTGGAGTCTATGACATGTTTCCACCATTACAGTGTCTTGGTGAATTCAGAACCACATTCTAGCATTCTGCTGTTTCTGTCGTAGAAACACATTGTAAAAGTAGTAAGAATGTATACTAGTAGGCGGTTCCGAATTCAGAAGCTGTTACAAACATTGGGTGTCTGTGAGTGATCTGGTCTCCCTCGGTAGAAATCAGGGGAGGAGAAATGGGAACGCGGGGGCACCGCGTAATTAAGTGATAAATACTTAATACCACAAAGTATTATAATTGTGCAACTGAAAATGATCTATTCAGAGACAACTGAAACAAGTGTGGAATTAACTTTAACTTTCTAGCCCATGAAGCAAAGAAAAAAAGTTATTGTAGGGTCATTCCACAGAAACTGTAAAATGTATTCCTTTTTCTAACATTTAAACTTAGAGCACATTATTATATTACACTTTGACTTTATGAATACACAAAAATGTCAGCTTCATTTTTTTTTATTTTTTTTTGTGCATTTATTTAAAGACTGCATGTACCCATGTTTTTGTCACTGGTGTTACCTTACTTCTCTGGCATTTTTAAACGTTTTTATGAAATATTATTTCTCAATTTTTTCAGCACATACAGTCAGAGTTACAGAACAAATAATGCAAAAAAATAAGGATTATGTGTTTTTTTTATTTTAATCAGGTTAGTTAAAAGTGTGATTGAATGATGTTAATTCAGTTGCACAACCATGTATTTGCTATAACAATGAAAATATTTGAAAAACAGTTATAAACAAGTAATGATGCAATCCTTTACACCTTAATTCCTGAGTGGAGCAGAATTCAATGGATGTAAAATTATCATTATGACACCAGTGACAAAATGAATCACCAGTGACGCAATGAATCACCAGTGACAGATACACAAGACCAAACATCCTTATTCTTCAACTAGAATTAAGTAGATGAGACTAAATTCTTACATTTGGTATAAAATCAAAGACTATCATTGACACTTAGTGAAAGCAGTCAGTAAAAGATCATAAACAACATTTAAAAACTGTCTGTAAAGTTGCACTGAATTTAGCCAAATCTGACCAAAGGAGGATTTTATGCAAAATAACTAAATGAATAGCTTTGAATAAAGTTTATCTATAAACGGGTAACATCAGTGACATTTTTCATGAAAAGTGCATTTTACAAAATGGCTGCATATTCATTGTACAAAATGGTGTCAGTCCACGTGTTGTCAATCATGATATATTCACTAAATTAATTTAATCCATTTGTATTCTAGTTTTTTATAATTCCCTAACAATAAAGTAGGTCACACCAGTGACTTCAACTAAAAGCTTCATGAAATTATGATATAATTAAAATTTCTGATAACTGAAAAGAGAGAGATGACTTTCCATGTGCCTTTCTTCATTGATCTTCAGGAAACAGGAAGCAGGAAGTCAAGTGATGTCCTCAGTGTGATTATTTATTTCAAAATAAGAGATTTTTGTTAAAGGTAACACCAGTGACACAACACCAGGGGACCACTACATTCATTATATATTTTATAATATTTGGCATTTTTATGTCATTTACATTATATTTGATAGTTATGCATACATTATTGTATTTGAAATGGTAGAGAAACCTGTTTGTGAGCTCAAAATAAAGCACTTTCCCTCTGTACATGACTCCGACAAGTCATGTCGGAAAGATCGTATTTACGAGCTGAACGCACATGAACGCCACCACAATGTCGTAAATACGAGTGGGAAGCTCGGGATTTTCTTTAAGCCTCTGTACGAGATGGGGGTTTAATCAGTGAGAATCATTTCGAAATACCACAATACTTACAGGTATTTAGCAGTGACATTGTCAGGCTTTTCTGTTTACAATGAAGTCAGCTGATTCCCAGCAAAGAATATGATAGCATCGTAATATAAAAAGGTAATATGCAACAATAAAGTTTACAATGGCTTCATAAATTAATTAAAACATAAAAAAGCAACATACAACCATTGCACATTCTTTGCTCTTCAGAAAGTAGAAGTGTTGTTATTTTGTGTAATTAATTTAGAGAAGGCACACCGCCATCATCCGACGAAAGTGACTTGAACACAACTACCGACTTCCCACCTCGAAAATACGAACTTCCCAGGAGGACTTGAACGCACTATTTTACAACAACAAAACAACTTACAATCATCAAGCGTGTCTCTGCTGTCCCTCCTTTCCATGTGTCCCATGATTAATTTCCCTCCATTTCCCACTGTTTCCTTCAATCTTCTGCAGTACTTCCTGAAACTTTTACTGAAACAGTGAAACTTCCCACGCGTGTTTCATCCAGATCCTCCAGTTCATCTCCACACGTGAACAGAATCATGATGTAAATCCAATAAACTCTTGATATAATCCAGGATCTGTTGCTGGTTTGAGGAGAACTGAAGATGGAGAGACCGGATCAATCACCAGATCTTCTCACACATCTGTGCTTTACTGACTCTTTACACTTTATTTACACAGAAAGTACAATAATGCTGAGTGAAGTTGAGTGCAGGATTGTGGTTGTTCGCTGAAAATCTTATTTTGAGTCACTGGTTAAGGCGCGCGATCACAGGAAGAAAGCACGCGAGAGCCAATGAAATGTGAGCTTTTTAAGGCGGGAAATTTTGAACTTTAACTAGAGCGAGATTCATTTGACTCAGCAGAGGAAACGAAATAGCTGATGTTGCAAAAACTGATAGTATTCATGAACCAAGGCAGATTTTAAAGGTCTTTCTAGAGAAATAACTATTTTTTCTAAAATGAAACAATAAGTTGAGCCATCAAAGTGGCAATATACCAGTCATGTACATTTACTGAAAAATCTGATAAATTATATTTAATAAAAATGTATAGCCTAATATTGCCCCCCCCCACCACCCCACATACACACTTTAGGATAACATTTTTTAAAATATATTTTGATATAAAACAATATGTTATTTGAACAATTAGGCCTTCTTGAGCATCAATGTGGCAATATTTGTTTTTTAATTAATTATAATAATTCCAAACAGCACAGAAGAGCTCGTCCCCACAGTCATGTACAGAAGGAAAGAGCTTTATTTTGAGCTCACAAACAGGGTTTCTACCATTTCAAATACAATGATGTATGCATAACTATCAAATATATGATGTAAATGACATAAAAATGCCAAATAAATATTATAAAATATATAATGAATATAGTGGTCCCCTGGTGTTGTCTCACTGGTGTTACCTTATACAAAAATATCTTATTTTGAAATAAAAAAATCACACGACATCACTTGACTTCCTGCTTCCTATTTCCTGAAGATCAATCTTTGGTCTTATGTCACTGGTGATTCACTGTGTCACTGGTGTTACTGTTTTTTGTCTGTCACATTAAATAAAATGTGTCATATGTGACATGATGATAATTTTACATCCATTGAATTCTGCTACACTCAAGAATTAAGATTTAAAGGATTGCATCATTACTTTTTTATAACTGTTTTTCAAATATTTTCATTGTTATAGCAAATACATGGTTGTGCAACTGAATTAACATCATTCACACTTTTAGCTAACCTGATAAATAAAATAAAAAAACACACAATCTCCTAATTTCTTGCATTATCATTATTATTCTGTAACTCTGACTGCATGTGCTGAAAAAATTGAGAAATAATATTTCATAAAAACGTTTAAAAATGCCAGAGAAGTAATTTAACACCAGTGACAAAAAAGAGTACATGCAGTCTTTAAATAAATGCACAAAAAAATCATTAAGCTGTCATTTATGTGTATTCATAAAGTCAGTGTAATGTAATAATGTGGTCTAAGATTAAATGTTAGAAACAGAAATACATTTTAAATTTTGTCGTACCAAAAGTGGACGTTTCTGTAGAATGACAAAGGGAAGTGTCTAAAAAAACAACAGGAAAAATGACAGTAATGGGCTCCTCTCAGAATGGCATAGGCTACTGGATTAAATGATTCTTGATCTAGAATTGGGAAACATGAAACATGTGAACAGAAAACTTCTGTATCGCAGATGAAAGAGAAACACACGAGCTTTCAGAGACAATCTCACAATGCAAAATCAAACTATATGTCAGTTTTATCGCTTACTCTCACAATGAACTTGTCTTTGTGACAGGAGCTTCAGTACACAGGCAAAAACAAGGAGAAAATCATCATAAAAATAAAATTTGAATAAAAATTATATTATATAAAAATAAACAGACAATAGGCCTACAAAAATGTTTTATACGCAAGGGAAAGTAAATGTAAGGTAGGATATGTTAATAAAGTATTAATATTGATAATAAATATAGTGCTTTATTTAACGTCTTAAAACAACAGGTTTAGATAAAAGGATTTGAATATCATATAATCACACATGCAGTGCTGTACACTCCTGTCCAGGTGGTGGCGGTAAAGCACCATTAGCTGGTTTGCCAACCGCCCAGAAATCTACAAGAAGAAGAGATTGACATGTTACAATAAAGGTGCTGCTCTCTCTTTTTTATTTATTTATTGCAATCTTTTGAAAATGAACATACAAAGGCAATCACGTACCAGTTACATCAAATCAAATACTAGGAGAAATAAATACAATAACAAAAAAGAATTTAGTTTTTCTGCTTTCATTGTAATTTTAGTTAAAGGTTTTCGATTTGTTTTGTGTGTTTATGTCTTTTAGTTTTTGCTTTTATATATTTCTGTTTTAATTATTATGGTAGCACTTTATTTTACAGTACTTGTACTTTCCTGGTACATATATAGTAATTATGTTGTACATACAGGTAAAAGAGTGGTAACACATGGTACTTACCTGACATGTATGAACATGGAAACTAATAAGAAACACTGCTGTACTTTCCAATGATACATACATGGTAATTACTTTGTACCTATAGACAAGTGTTGGGTAATAGCAGGCACTTACTTATAGTGTCCGTATATGATAACTAACAGACACATTACTGTACTTACTAATGGTATGTACATGGTAAATATGTTGTACTCACAGACAAGTGTGGGTAGTAACAGGTACTTATGTGTGGTAACTAGTAAGACACATTACTGTACTTACTAGTGGTATATACATTGTAAATATTTTGTACCTATAGAAAAGTGTTGGGTAATAGCAGGCACTTACTTATAGTGTCCGTATATGGTAACTAACAGACACATTACTGTACTTACTAATGGTATGTACACAGTAACTATGAAGTACTTACAGACAAGTGTGGGTAATAACAGGCACTTATTTATGGTAACTTGTAAGACACATTACTGTACTTACTAATTGTGTTAAAATGCTTAAGCTTATTATTACAAAGGTTAAAGAGCTGGTAATTCCTATGTAATGTTTATGTACAAAGATGCACTTTATTTTACAGTCCTATTTCCATGTACTTACTATGAACGTACTAGTGAATATACCAGTTAGTTAATGTGTAAGTTACACCTGGTAAGAGCATAACTTTCAAGACACAAAACGTTTTTGTACGTTTAGAAAGGTGCTAAAACGTGCAATATTGACGTATTTATGGCACTAAAACATAAAAATACTTATGTTTAGAGCAAAAAACAATTATTTACGAATCTTTCATGTCATAAAGACATATGTATAATTTCCCTGTTATCGTTTTCTAGATAAATGTAAGATCCCTAAACCCCATCCTGAACCAAAACATACCCATTTTATACATAATGGACAGAAATGTGTAGGAAAAATATAACATTAAAACGATATTTTGAGCCACTAATCCTACTCCTACCTTTAAACCTAAGTTACCCATAAACATTTATTAAAACTCTGTACTGTTTTAAATAAAAGAATGACAGACAAAGAAGCGTAATCACAACAATTTATTTATTGCGAAAATGTCGTACCAAAAGTACTTCAAATGATGATGAGTTGCAGTCGCAGTCCTCTCTGGCGGTAAATAATAGTTTTTTACAGAGCAGAATATGATGAATCCGGCTTCTCTACGTGAAGGCGCGCGCATTTATTCAAATGTCAATCCACTGAAACACGGCATGTCGCAATCTGTGACGAAGCAGGTGAGAGCCAATGAGCGTTTGATATCAGTGCCGTAAACCATGTCGTAACGCTTCTCGAGGGTGGCGCTACTTTCAAATTTAAATTATAACGAGCGCGAGCTTTGACTGTGACGGTCGCTGCTGCTGAGAATGAAGATGACGATTGATGGATAAAGGGCTGAATTTGGATCTGTTCCTTACAAACATATGGATTCTAAAGATATGGAGTACAGCAAACAAATAAAATGGGTGTGATTTGTGAATATATGTTGTGTTTTGATGTATCTTATGGTTGTATTGTCAGTCGCTGCATAGAAGAAAACGCCTTCTGTCTCACAGCAAACAAACTAAATATTACACGTTTTTGTTTTTGTGTGTATGAAAACGTAAGTAAATGTACGTGTGGTAGAAGCATATTTTATGTAAAAATACATACGTATTCTCATGAGATCACGGTAATTCCTATGTAATGTTTATGTACAAGGATGCACTTTATTTTACAGTCCTTTTTCCATGTACTTACGAACATACTAGTGAATATACCAGTTAGTTAATGCGTAAGTTACACATTAGACACAGTACAGTAATGTGTCTTGCTAGTTACCACACATAAGTGCCTGTTATTACCCACACTTGTCTGTAAGTACTTCATAGTTACTGTGTATATACAATTAGAAAGTACAGTAATGTGTTTTACAAGTTACCATAAATAAGTGCCTGTTACCCACACTTGTCTGTGAGTACAACATAGTTACCATGTACATACCATTAGAAAGTACAGTAATGTGTCTGTTATTTACCATATACTGACACTATAAGTAAGTGCCTGCTATTACCCAACACTTGTCTATAGGTACAAAGTAATTACCATGTGTGTACCATTGGAAAGTACAGCAGTGTTTCTTATTAGTTTCCATGTTCATACATGTCAGGTAAGTACCTTGTGTTACCACTCTTTTACCTGTATGTACAATATAATTACTATTGATGTACCAGGAAAGTACACGTACTGTAAAATAAAGTGCTACCTATTTTTGCAGTAAAATATCCAAAAACCACTAGGCTAGTGTTATATATTTTGTCCAGCTGATTACTAACAATATCTCTAATGTTTTCAACTACTTGTAAATCATGAGAAAATTCCCATTCTAAACAGTGACACGGGGCAGTGCAGTCGCCCGTCAATGATGTCAGTTACCCTTTGTTACCACCTTTACTGACGTAGAAACCACATGACAACAGTGTCGTGGTGGACAAATGCAGAAGTAGTGTCTAGCGTCCAGCAAACCACTAGCTTGCTTCAAGCAGTTCCTTATTTACTTCTTGCACGTTTTATGGTGGATTGTGTTACTTATTTATGGAACATAATTACTGTTTACCATCTGCCGCTGGTTCTGTCGACAAGGACAGCTCCCGTAAACGTAAGCGTACGGGCCAACCAAACGACCCAAGAAGAGTTTGGGACAAGAGGCATACACGCCAAACGCGGGGCATCGCATCGCGTCTCTAGACCCGCGCGAGGACGCGTCTGATCCATAGTCTGATCGCGTCTTTGCATTGACTTTGTATGTAATCTACTCGCGCAAATCGTTGAACTCGCGTTTGCTATGTATGCCCACTTATTGTGTTTGAATGTACACGAGTGTATATATTTGTTGAACAAGTGGTAATCGTTTATATACAATTTAAAATATATCAAATGTTTTTAATAGTTTACATAACTATGTGAAGTGCATATTCTTAGGTCATAATGAAGTTGCAATTCATCATGCTTTATTTTATATATTAAAAATGTGTTTTCTTGAAGACTAAAGTTTATGCAGGTGCAGTGTTATTGCATTTGGTTATTTACTGATTTATTTACACTGCCTTATTTCACCTGACAAGTTAAACAATGTAAATAAATACAGTTAGTCAGTTAGTGTTATACAGAAATATGAATCAATTATTATTGCAAATGATATTGGTAAGTTCAAAATAACATTTATTATTATTGATTTGAACACTTGAAACTGTGCTGTGTTATCACACCATCGAATTGGACAAACATTCTAACATCTATGACTAAAAATTTCGATGTAAACCTTCCATTACTCGGGTCTAATTCAATATAATAAAACTATGACATCAAACACAACATTTATAAAACTTTACCTCATCCGTTAAATCCATGATTTATCTTTCCGTCGGATTGATGGCCGTCAGCGGTTGGACAACAAATCCCATCATTCCACGCACCTTCTTAGCGTCATCAAACCACGCGATTGTTATTGTTTTGGTAGTGAGCCCTCAAGTGGCAGATTCTACGAACTGTACCTTTAAATAGACTTTTTATTGACTTTTGTAGTATACTCACTCAAAGCCTTTGATGGAAGCATTCCGCTTTTTGGTGAAGAGGGCTTCATTAGCCGCTCTCCACCGGATAAGCAGATGTGTGTGCTCATCTGTCCCTGTAACATCCATACAAGATTCAAGTTATCTCTGAGATTTGTGTGCTCAATACTACATTTAAATGTTGAGGTAGTTGTTGATGTGTTAATTAACTTTTTATCCAACACAAATGTTCCTAAATTTTTCAACAGAACTAGTGGACCAATAAAATAGATTACTTATATTTAGTTACTTTATGGAAATGTATTTACATTACTTTCATTCATCTATTGCAAACTGTGCTGACAACAGTGAATTGTACTAAGTTACACAATAGCATGTACTGATGTCTACTTCATATCTAGGACCTAATACTCATATGAAATTCAAATGGATGATTTTCCTACAAGATATTAAATAGTCATTTAGTAATCGTATTTAAGATGTACATTACTGGAGCTCCCCTGTTAGCTATACATAATAAAACATGTTTAACAGCAAAATCACAATAATACTATACCATTTAGCGCCTTTAGTTTCAACAATTTGCTCTACTGTAATTCAACAAATGTGAATTTAAAACAAGGAACCGTGTTTTTGGTTTGTAATACTCACATTTGAAAACACCTTTTCAGCCATTCTTCTTCTTCTTCTTGCTTTACGGCGGATCGCAGACATTTAAGCGCATTACCGCTACCTATCGCACAAAACGTATCCTCTTCTTCTTCTTCTTTATGATCCTCTCCTGTGGCCTCCTGGGATAGAAAAGTATCTATCGGATGAGCACTCAAAAATCTAGGCAGAAGCAGTAGGCCATCCGGGAACTTCTCGACTACTTATTTATGATTACTTTGGTTTCTGGCATACTTATTCGCTCGCCTACTGCTTTTCCCCTATTATAGCGTTGGTAAGTAGGCGGTTTCGGACGCACTTTAAGTAGGCGCACGGCTGAATCTCGCGAGAATTATTTCGTCACCCAGGTAATTTTCGCCTACTCTTTTTGCTTCTGACATTCTTATTCGCTCGCCTACTGCTTTTCCCCTACTAAATAGTAGAGAAGTAGGCGGTTTCGGACGCAGCCGCAGTTAGTTCCTGGTTCTTCTTCTTCTTTATATGGATTTGTGGACTAAAGGTGTACAGAGCGCCCTCCGGCTGCAAGTATGAATTTAAAACAGTATCCAGCACTCATAGTGATGAGAATAAATATAGAATAAATATTACTCCGCTGTATAGAAATTTGACATAAACATATAAGAATCATCAATATTTCTCCAAATGTGCATGCTTTTAAGCTAAAAGCCTATATGAAATGCCATAGAGGTAACATAATTGTTCAGACACTTTGCATCACAGAAATACATTATATTTTAAAGAATATAATAGAATACCATTATTTTAAATTGAGCTGAGACATGATTACAGAGGGTTTTTTTCACAGCCTACCTGACTGAAAGACCTCATTATTTATGCAAGTCATTTCAGCTCATTATGCGATTCTTTTGTCTTCTCAGGTGTAAATGAGCCATTATTCATGATGATTCACGCCCCCACGCATACGGTGTTTCTTGACAAAAAGTGTCTTACAAAAACTAAATCAATATATTGTTTTATATGAAGGAGTAGGCAGCATAATTTTTACATAATTCTGAAGCAAAAACTCTAGTCTACAACCTCCAATACCCAGAAGTCTAATGAACACGGATTTAATATACTTTTTTTGGCCTTATTTCAGTGGCTTAAGTTTTTTGTTTTTTCAATAACCACGCATAAACGTTATTCCTTCAAAAATACAAACATGTACATACATGTTCCTCACATATTATGGTAGCCTAGTTTGTGCTGAATACAGTGTAATGACACTTGTGTCATTTATATGTTTATGAACAACTGAAAAAAGCACAAATGTCAGGGCATGTCAAAACTTCTCCAGGGCCCCAAAAATCCTCAGACCCCAGAGGGTTAACTATGAATTTAGATTTACATTTTTAAAATTATCACAAGCACAGTCTTGTGCTATGAAATCTGTATTTTTCGGAACAAAGGGCATTTGTTTATTTGTTTAACACACATTTGTCAAAAGCCTAAAAGCCAGTTATTGATGATTTGGCATAAACGACACAGGTTTAGATAAAGTTTAGACATAAGTCTGTTCTCTGTTGCCTTTCATGTAGCTTTGTTTATTTGTTTTTGTTGTTCATACAGCCATGCAGGAATGAATTCCTAGTTCATATAATTTCACCATTTACATTTTACAAAACAAATGTGGAGTTGACAGTGTCACATAATACTACTCAAATTGCTTTCAATTTGCATCATGCATTTTGATGAGAAAATGTCATTCAAGTGTCGTAAGCAATACATGTTGCTTACGACACTTGAATGACATTTTCTCATCAAAATGCATGATGCAAATTGAAAGCAATTTGAGTAGTAAAAAAAAAGTTTTGCGAGGGAAAGCAAAAGATTTAAAAAAAATAAATAAATAAATAAATAAATAAATAATCCTCCCATCCTATACATTTTTTCCATCACCATGTCCCTTTAGGGGCTCCGTACTATTAGCCTATAATAAGACACTTTATTGTTAAGTTGACTACTTTTTCATTTTTATTTTGCAATTATAAACTTATAACAGTATTATGGATATATTAACTTATAGGAGTATTATGGGGTTTGGCCTTGATTGGGCTATTCATGATCCTTCCTGAGGGTGGGAAAGAAAGAATCCTAAGAAACCCCTTTTAGTCCAGATACTACTTTTTTAAGTTTACTATTACTGACTACTTTTGTTTTGACACAGTTTGAGTCGATTATGATTTTTTTGGCATTTTTGTTAAACAAACTTTTGCCATTACAAGTAATGATGATTTTTTTCATTTTTACAATAAGAGCAGCATCATGTAGTGAAAAAGGGTTTAATTGTAGTGGATATATTGCACAGGCTTTCAGAATTAATGAATCTGCGGCTGATCATTCACATCTGCATTAGGTCACAACTTAACACGGTAACCAGTTAAACCATTACACCTGTTTGCGAACCAGACCAGCAGTTAAAAATAAATGCCTCCCAAAAATAATCACTTTTCGAAAAGACTTAATCATGTTCTGGGCTCATCAGCTTGCATCATCGATGAGGTGTAGCCTATCCTCCAACTGTCAGAGTTCTGTTTATGTTTTGTGTGTCACTTGTTCCTTTGTTCTCAGTTTTCCTGCCACTTGTTAGTTCCCTTGGTTACACTGATTGAGTTCATTAGTCCCAGCTGTATCTTGTTAATTTAATCTCGTTTGGTCCTTGTGTGTTCTGTATATACACCCTGTGTTCTCCCTCTGTCTTCGTCAATTCTGGTTTATGTTAGGTTGTGTATGTTTGCTCTGAGTTTTGTCATTAAAGACTTCAACGTTGAAGCTCCATCATCTGTGTATGTTTCCCACAACTAACCCATGACAGAAGAACCGACCCAAAACAACATCATCCTGACTGAGGACCACCTCTGGGGATTCGTTTATTGCTATCCTCCAGCAAATCCCCAAGTCCTCTGTGCAGTGATGAAGATGGCCGAAGGCGACTCACTCCCGAGTCCAGAGGCGACTCTCTCCTTTGTCGCGAGTCAGGAAGTGACTCTCTCCTTCACCCCGAGTCCAGAGGCGACTCTCTCCTTCACCCAGAGTCCTGAGGTGACTCCCTCCATCATCCCGAGTCCTGAGATAGATCTCACCCATGCCCACTCTAACCCATGAGCCCACTCCAGTTTTTATATTCACTCCTTTCCCTGAGGACGTCATAGTGCCCGTCTTGGTGCTAATATTTCTGTGTGTTTGGGCCACCGACACAATAACTCGTGCCCCTGACAAGTGTCCTGACCTGTCCAGTGCCCTGAACTGCCTGATCCGCCATGGCCCCTGCACTGCCGGTACCACCCTGGAGACCTCCTACCTGTCTGCTCCTGCCCACGGCCTCCAGAGTGCCCATCCTCCTCCCTGGTTGGACTCTTTTGAGGCGTTAGGTCGTGCCTTTCAGGAGGGAGGAGTAATGTCACAATGTTTTCTGTGTCACATGTTCCTTTGTTCTCCCGCTACTTGTTAGTTCCCTTTGTTACCCTGATAGACTTTATTAGTCCCAGCTGTGTCTTGTTAATTTAGTCTCGTTTGGTCTTTGTTTGCCCTGTATATATTCCGTGTTCTCCCTCTGTCTTTGTTGGTTCTCGTTTATGTTAGGTTGTGTATGTTTACTCTGAGTTTTGTCTTTAAAGACCTCTACGTTGAAGCTCCATCGTCTTTGTGTTTCCCACAACGAGCCCGACACCAACATTACAGTCTAATGCAATAAAATACATTGAACGCTTCCGCATTGAGCATTTTAGAATCTCTTATTTGCCTATAACCTGCGCAAGACATACATGCACAACATAAAATATTCTAAATAACCCAATAAATAAATAAATAAATTCTCTAAACTAGTAATGGTCTACAGAACTAACATTTTCAGAATGCCCCATGAATCAAAAATTATTAGATGGGTTTTAGTAAAAGTGAAATAATGAGTAAATATAAAGTCAAACTTTAGGAAATCTGTGCCCCGGACAGCAAAATGAGTTTTTCTGCTGGATAGTATATTAGAGATGTGTCTTGTTTTGTTGAATTCTTCTGCTGTATTCTTTTGATACTACATTGTGTAATTAAATAAGTGTACTCATGTTATGCAAGATGCATGTCAGCCAATCAGAAAATATCGGTATGCTACTGAGATGCCAGATGCCTGATCTCTCTTTCCTGTAAATCACATGACTTTCAGGAAAAATACCACAGTTGATAGTCTATGCAGGGAAGTGGGAGGCAGGACTTGGAAAGCACCACAGTGACCATGTAAAAGAACATGAATGTCTTATTTGTTCTTGAGGTGTCTCAAATCTGTGTATGAAAAATACCACAGTTGATGATCTATGCAGGGAAGTGGGAGGCAGGACTTGGAAAACACCACAGTGACCGTGTAAAAGAACATGAATGTCTTACTTGTTCTTGAGGTGTCTCAAACACATAATCTGTGTATACACACCTGATGACTGCAGAATGTTAATTGAATGCATATATTTGTCATTATTATATCACATTTTTGACACTGATTTGATGCTAGGGGAAGGATGTGCTTCTTGATGGAGATGACTCTTTTGCTTCTTTTTTTGGAGGGTCAGTTTGTTTGAACTGTCCTTTCCTCTGTCATTTACGCTGTTGTCTTCTAGCATTCTTTAACTTAACTTTAATTTATTAACTTTAACTTTGGAATTTGACATTGACCTTCTCAGTTACGTTTACAATTTCATCAAATATACAGAAATTAAAATGAGAGGACTTAATTCTCATGGCCTGCATAAGATCCAGATGATGCAACTTCCTGTTGAAAATGTGTCGTGGAATGTTTCGAGTTTTTTAGAGGGGGAAATGTGTGAGGGTAACAGGACTGAGTGAAAACCTAGGGACATGACTAAAATGTGTATTTTATAAATTATGGAGTTCTTTTTGTTTATTATATATTGTATATGGAGTAACACAACAATGCAAAAATAACAATAGTCCATGTTGGAGTGCCCTCTGGTGGCTAAATAGGGCACTCCAACTCATGATTGTTACGGTACACAGGAGTCAGACAAGGATGTGAACAGGTAAAGTTAGTTTATTGACACCAGTAGAGCATTGAGCAGTCAACGGAAGTGCAGTGATGAATAATAGGATGATGATGAAGATGAGTAGAGATAGTAACTGTCCTCTTATCTTGATATATAGGAATCTGTGAAGTCGCTGGAGCTGGAGATCGCTGGAGATGGATTGTGCACACACACACACTGGAGACTGAACACACGGAGGTAAGGAGACACGCTGGAGACAGGTAAGTAGAGAGCGGGGAGTCCTTGAGGTAAGCATAAACATGAGTATCTTCAAACGAGACCAGACGTGGAGTGCTGTGTGTGTGTGCTCTAAGTAGTGCTGTTGATTGGTATACGGTGGAGCCTGACGTGTCTGTGACAGTACCCCCCCTCCCACGGCCCGCTCCTGAGGGCCGAGGACCCCGACGTCGTGGTGGTCGTCCTCTTCCCCGCGGTGCCGGTCTGTTAGGGTGGCTGTCGTGAAAGGCCTGAAGGAGATTTGGATCAAGGATGTCGTTTCTAGGAACCCAGGAGCGCTCCTCAGGACCATAGCCCTCCCAGTCCACTAGGTATTCCAAAATACCACCACGGCGCCGGGAGTCCAAAATCTCGTGAACCTCATAGGCTGTACCGTCCTCCAGGATGAGTGGAAGGGGNGAAGGCCAGGGGGGAGCCGGAGGAACAGATAACTGGTACATAATTTTGGCTGCACAGCAGCTCTTAAATAATAGTGTCAATGCAGGCAGATCAGAAGCACTGTTGATTAAATGATCTAGTCGACTCGATCTCTGCAAGCAGGGCAGAAAGCTTGGGCGACGACGGCAGGGCAGAAGGCTTGGATGGCAGCGACAGGGCAGGAGGCTTGGATGGCGGCGGCAGGACAAACAGCGGCAGGGCAGGTGTCAGGGCAGACGGCCTGTGCGGCGGCGCCGGCAGGGCAGACGGTTTGGACGGCGGCAGGGCAGAGCAAGAGAACTCCGTGGCCGTATCAGGGAGAGCGGGCATCTCGGTGACAGCCTCCGTGGCTGTATCAGGGAGAGCGGGCAGCTCTGGGATGGCCACGGGCTGCTCTGGGACGGCAGCGGGCTCGGGCTGGTAGACTGGTCCAGAGTCATAACAACTAGAGTGCATCCTCCAGGCACGCAAGAACGCCAAGAAGTGGAAGCCTAAGACCATCCTCCAGGCCTTGACCGAACTGACATGTAGAGCGGGCTGCTCTTGGACGGCAGCGGACTGTTCTGGGACAGCAGCGGGCTGCTTGGGCTGCTCTGGGACGACAGCGGGCTGCTCCGGGACGACAGCGGGCTGCTCCGGGATGCTCTGGGATGACAGCGGCCTCGGGCTGGCANGGGATGACAGCGGGCTGCTCGGGCTGCTCCGGGACGACAGCGGGCTGCTCTGGGATGACAGCGGCCTCGGGCTGGCAGACTGTTCCAAAGTCCATAAAGCTCGAGTTCATCCTCCACACACGCAGGAGAGTCAAAACATAAAAAGTGAGCACAGCCCTCTGGGCCAAGACAGGACTAACCAGGAGAGCAGGGTGCTCTGGAGCGGGCTCACTGGCTGGAGCGGACTCCCTGACTGGAGCGAACTCTGTAGCAGACTCACTGGCTGGAGCGGGCTCTGGAGCGGACTCACTGGCTGGAGCGGACTCACTGGCTGGAGCGGACCCACTGGCTGGAGCGGACTCTGGGAAGGCCTTTTATGTGTGTGAAGCGGAGACTCTGTGCCCACCTCCTCTGTGGCCTCTGGAGCGGATTCAGGGGCTGGAGCGGGCTCTAGAGCGGACTCACTGGCTGGAGAGGGCTCACTGACTGGAGCGGGCTCACTGGTTGAAGCGGGCTCTGGCTGAGCAAGTGTTGCCCAATGGACTCTATGGGAGAGATAATTGACAAAGCCCCAAAAGTCCAAGACTTGCAGCCCCTTCTTCTCCCATTGAGGCAGAGGATCATCGAGGCATTTATTAAAAATCTCTTTAAGCGCATCATCATTATATTTTAGCCAAACGGCTACCGTCCAAAACCTCTGGGAAAAGCACCGTACCTCCCATCCCTCCTGGCGTAGAGCCATCAATGCCCAAAATTGAGCCATTCGCTCCATCCTCATGGTTAGGAAATTAATGGGTAACACTTTACAATAACAGTACATGAATAATCATGAACTAATACCTGAATTAATAGTTACCTCAACATGAACTCATGATTAGTTAAGATATGAACTAATCATGAACTAATGAAGAGTGATACTTAACTACGACAGGAGTCATAAGGATTCATGCATGAAAACAGCAGCCTTAACTACGCGTTAATACATGTTTGATAATTAATGCATTAATTAACATTTAGGGGTAAACTAAATAAATCAGGCTCCATAAGAGTAAACAAGAAGTACTCTGAATTTGAATTAAACGTGATTTAATACTGTCATAATTTACACTGTAATATCATAATCTGCCATCTGCAGCTTTGTGACAAATAATTAGAACGGAACATGATTATTTAGCCATTAATTACATAGATCCGTCTAAACAAAAGTGGAAAATAGACTAACTACCACTAATAAATTTAATTTGATCTAAACCATTTTCTGAATTTTATAGTTCATTTATATTTAGTCATAGCTAAATAGTCATAGTTTATTCCCGGAACTAAAGTATGTAGGGTTTGTTTCTGGTGGGACACTCATTAGTGGCGCACGCTAGGTGTTCTCTTGGCGCATTTGTTGTATTACTGGCATTTTAAACAAATAAATGTTGACTGCTTTGGGAAACCGAATTAATAATTAAAGACATATTTACATGTATGTTTTATTGGGATCATATACTATGTAGCGATTTCGAGTTAGATATATGAATATAATAAAGCTTTATGATTTATTATTATGCATATATCGACCCAAGGGGGAATTAAACATATATTGTTAATTAATTACAACGAATTATAATCAGTTACATATATGATTAGTTCTGGTTTAATAATTATTTAGAGAAATAGAGGTTTGTCCAGCAAACCATTAGCTCCTCACAGAATTATCGAAAGGAAGATTTTTCTCTGGCCACGAGAAAGACTTCCTATTCTAGCATCCAAACGTAAAGCAAGGATATAGGATCGAAACGTTAAAGTGACCTGGTTTTGTTGAAATGAGCAAAAAAAACAATCGAGCATGAATAATGTGTTTAATACATGCAAACTATGACAGGATATACACATATATACAAAGTGAAAGTAGAGAAAAAGGAAAGAGAGAAGGCAAGCAGCAAAACTTACAAACAGTCCTTGAGGCCAGCACGGAAATCAGTTTCATTATCTAAGATTGAGAAACGGTAGTACTTGCATTAGTTTTGCGTGTCGAGTTTCGGTTTAGTGCTGGTGCAGTTTGTTGGCTTCTTCCGTTGCGCGGGAAGGTTTGAACTGAGGACTTGTTTCCCTGGAAGATGGTGGTCCCGAAGGATGAGCGCGACGGCAGCGCGGTCGCCGTGACGTCCGGGAGAGACGTGCGTGAGTGGGTGATGGATGATTCAGGGCAATCGGGAGAACACACAGAAAAATCCTGGTGCTCCTCTTTTATGACAGATAAGCCGACACACCTCCTTGAGTGGAATAGCCAATGACATAGGTGCAAAGTTGGCGGGCAAGCGTTTCCTTTGTCTGGTCTCCTAACTGAATTTGCATAATTTATGACTATCAGATCGTATTTCGAGATGGAGTACTTTCTTCACAGTATCATTAAACAAATAGAAAAATGCATTTGACAGCCATGTGATATATATAGGTGAATGAGACGTGGAAATAGCTTTTAAATGAATCTAAGCTTGACATATAAGAAAAGCATGTAGAAGAAGTTATGGTTTACAGACAAAATTCCATCATTAAAACGAACACTAGCACAAACACAGTCATTTAAACTAAGTCTAAACACTAGGAAGCATACATGCACTTGATATACGTGACGGGTACACTTTGGCACAGTCATATTGTAAGAGTAACTGTACATACAATCTCTAAGCATGTTTGTGTGTTTTTGTGTGTCTGTGTGTGTGTGGAATTTGTCTGGTCAGTCTCTGGGCCCACAAAAGGGGGGTGATCCTTTTGAAGTCTCCAGAGCTAGGAAGTTGGAGTTTTCTGTTTAACCTCGACCGGAGCCGATTTAGTGATTTAAAAACACAGTTCATCAGGTTAAAAGCGTTCTGAAAATTCCAAAGTTTATTGACTACAAACAGATCCATCCAGACGTTACAACTAACATCAACTAATAGCTTGATAATGCATAATTATGTCATGACTTTACTTTAGGGGGCACATCGCAATTAATTCACTGTTAACAACTTACCAAATTCAACTCATGATTTATCATTAACTTACTATCAAATACACATGTACTTACACAACTATATAAGTATTCAGCCCAGTTAAGTGATGTTGTGTGACTTTTCAAAAAAGTCAGAGAATGGAGTCATAGGCGCCGATTGGTCGAGCACCCACGGAAAAATACAAGATGTTCTCCATTGATTTTAACCAATAGAAAATCAATTGTAGCTTTCAGACATGATCTTCACCCTTTTTATAGTTTATTTAAGGCCGTTTCTATGGCGATATTTTAATGGCAAACCGTATGTGCATCAGTGAGTGTGGTGGTGCTTATTAGGTGTCGCTCTGGGACGGGAGTATAAGGCTGGGAGGGAAAAAAGAAAAAAATCACAGTATACTCCAGAAGAATTAGCAGAATCGCTGTTTTTTTGAAATGTAAGAAAAAGGACGACATTATCAGGCAAATCTCAAAGCTGCGGTTGTCTGATTCAACAGTGACCGAGTAGAATTAAAGACTGCCTTTACCACAGGGGATGGCCTGTATCATTTCAAAGTGATGCCTATGGGCCTTAAAAATAGTCCGCCCACATTTCAAAGGCTAATGGAGTTAGTCCTTAGAGGGTTGCATTGGACAAAGTGTGACATTTATTTGGATGACATCATTTGTATGGGTAAAGATTTTGTGGATCACATGAAAAACCTCACAGACATTTTGACCAGGTTTGCAGGGAAGCAGGTCTCAAGCTTAACCCTGTGAAGTATAATTTTTGCAAGGCATCTGTAACGTACATGGGTCATGTTGTCTCAAAGGATGGGCTGTCTCTTGATCCAGCTCATAGCGAGAAGGTACGAGATTGGCCAACTCCAACATCAGCTACTGAGGTGCAAGCATTTTTGGGCTTGTGTAGCTATTATAGGCGTTTCGTTCGAGACTATGCCTTTAAGGCTCAACCCCTACACAGACTAACACACAAAGACGTTCATTTTGAATGGACCGATGAGTGTTCAGCAACCTTTCAGCACCTAAAAGACGCTCTGACATCTCCGCTTGTCATGGCATTCCCTCAATTTGATTAGCCGTTGCGTACAGATGCGTCTAATACAGCTATTGGTCTCAAATTCAAGATGGCAAAGAGCGAGTTGTTGCATAAGCTAGTCATGTACTTACCTCCACTGAGCGAAAATGGTCCACTTACGACAAAGAACTGTGGGCAGTAGTTTGGTCATTCAGACATTTTTGTCACTACTTGAGTAACTGCCCTTTAACAATTGTCACCGATCACAAACCTTTTGTTGGCCTGAGAAAACTTAACTTCGATGTTGATCCCACAGTACGTAGAGGTCGGTGGGCTTTGGAGCTTGATCCGTATGAATGGTTGATGGTTCACAAAGATGGCAAGAGACATACTAATGCGGATGCCATGTCTCGTATTCCTGTAGATTCATTTACGACTCCGACACCTGGACCATTTTACTGAAAGAAGCAGTTCCTACTTTGAAAGCAGAAGCTGCTGTTTATTGTCTTCAAACTGTAAGTACGTTTTATTGTTTGTACATGTCTTTTAAGTGTATAGTTCTGTTGCTATTTTTGGTTGCATCAAGGACGTAAACAAAGAGCAACTCATTTTTGCTTCGCTAGCCAGTTACTTCTCCAAAAAACATCCATGTTCATCGACAAACAGTTGTTCATGCTATAAATTAAACGATACCTTTACAAAAATGCTACTACTCAGTCATGTATTCGGCTACACTATAAAGCTTTAATCAGGATAAAACGGTATATTAAAAGCTAACAACAGTGACAGCATATCTAAACACTTTGACACAAATACTAAATGAAATACCAATCATAAACGTCCTTTAAAAGCTGCTATTGCAGAAAGCTTGAACCCCTTCATCTGGGTCTGATTCGGCTCAGTTTGATACAGCAATATAGATGCCATTATTTACATTTCCACCCACGTAACCGGTAACCACCGGTAATGGTAAGGAGCATGGCGTTTCCGGAAGCTTCAGTGAATCATGATACACTGGGCCAGCTACCAACCTGCTAACCATTCTGAGCACACTGCATATTTCAGAGGGAGTGGTATCATATGCAGGAAGCAGGAAGTCAAACGAGCCATTCATATGACAGTGCAAACAGAGGTGTAGAATAAAGGTAAAATATATGAAAAATACAGCATTTTCAAAAAAACTAAGCATTAAGACATGTTTAACTGTGGCCCAAAAACACAATCAAGCCTAGAAAAAAACACTGAAACACCCCTTTAAATCCCTAACACACACAGAATCCATTCGCTTGTGACATACAGGCTGCTTCTATTGCAATCACTTTGATGTGGAAAGGACAGTGTTTGAGGAGCTGCAGCACAACAACATCCTTAAAGAAAGACATAAAAAAGAGAGCACTGACACATTCTGGACCAGGTGTGTTCTGAAAGACGCATATCCTGCATTAATCCAATGTGCTTAAAAAATATTGACCTTCTGCAGTGGGAATAATAAAGTCTCGTCTAACTAACAGACTGTCTTAGAGCGGCTGCCAGTGAGCAACAGCCAAACATTACTGGTGAAAGGAACGCAGACTCAGATTTCCTACTAGGAATAAGGACTTCTTTTCATCAAGGCTTGTGAAAAATATTTGCTCAAGAATGATCTTCTGTATACATTCTGAGGTTTTTTTAATAGTGTGAGTAGGGCGGTCACGATATTAGATTTTTCACACCACGGTTATTGTGGCCATATTGCAATATCTATAGAATCCTTTTAGGAAACAATGTATCAGTCTAAATAATTTTTACTTTGTTTATTCAGTTTTTTTTTCTTTATAGGTTGCTAAACATATTTAAGTTGCATGGGTCTCTGTTCTGCTGTTCATCATTTTGAAATTTTCGATGGCGAAATAAAGGGGAAAAAGCAATATTAACAATACTGTGTCTAAAATGTAACTCACATTGTTCATTTAACAATAAGTTGAAGGAACATTGCATTTGTGCTGATTTGGGGAAAACGTCACTCTTGCTTGTGTGATGTTGTAAAACAACTACATCTTATAGTATGTGTAGGGAAGGTGTGCTAGTTCTTAGGTCAACTTGGTCATCGCCATGGAGTGTCGGTAAGGACATGGAGACAGGAAGTCCAGTTAGATTACTTTAATGATGTCACCTGTTGGAGTTTGGGTTCCTTGCCGCTGTCGCCTTTGGCT
>RJVU01014544.1:0-10467 GCA_003731715.1 Anabarilius grahami
AATTTTTACCCTGCACATTCCTCACACAGCACACTACTTACTGCAGGGCTTTGAGGCCACACCCCCTGCATGCACTGTGCATTCCCCCAGGCCATAACATGCACATTTGATCAAAAATACGGAAAAATATAATTTATTTCTGTGATCAAAGTTGAATTTTCAGCATCATTTCTCCAGTCTTCAGTGTCGCATGATCCTTCAGAAATCATTCTAACACAACTGTTTCCAACAAAGATAACAAATAAGTATCAAATCAGCAAAATTAGATTGATTTCTGAAGGATCATGTGACACTGATATAAATAACACATAAGAATTGCCGCAATAAAAATATATTTAATTTACATATTTACTAAATTAGAATTAATTGATTGGTCATAACATGAAATAACAGTTATTTATTTTTCGCAAACAAAATGTTTATATTTGTTTTTATATGATACATTTTATATAAATATTATAAATCTGAATAAATTTCCCTAAATTTCCAATTAATTCCCGTAAATTCCCATAAATTCCTGTTAAGTTTCCAAATTGGAATATTTCCAAAATTCCCCAGGTTAAGTTCCCATGGAAAGTTTCTGGAAATTTACTGGAAACTTTCCGCCCCTTTGCAACCTTAGTTCTGACCAATTAGGTATCGTGTTTGATTCAGAGGTGGCTTTCTCCTCCCCTGATCATAAATTAAATGTTATCTCCTGGTCTCTTAACTTTCCCGCTCAGAGCAGGGAATACAGAAAACACATGATTTCTCTAAAAATAATACAATATATTTTACAGATTTCATTCAATCCACCCTTTAAAGTTATCAGAAGTCAATCACACTCATAGTAAACAACACACTCTTCAAATCAACTATTCAAAAGTTATTACAGTTATATGAATTGTGAGTGTTCGGAGCATAATAGTCCCAAATATAATTTGTAGACGTAATATAGAATTATGCAGCAGTTGGACGACGATTGATTACAAGTCTGTTTAGAAATGTTTTGATGCATTTTTGATATGTAAAGGCAGTCTCTGTGGTTTCCCTATGGATTTGATCTCTCTGTCACTCAGAAGAAGAAGGCCTGTTTTATCTCTCTGTCTCAGGTGATCAAACACACCCTGGTGTTATCTTCTTGAGGCTCAAATTGCGTTGTCTTTTAAATCATAAAGTCTTGTGTTTTCTTCTCAACATTTATAATGTTCTTCCTTAGCTAGGAAGCATGCATGGCCATAAAGTACTTAGCTGAGGGTTTTGGTAGACTGAATGGAGCCGCAAATGACAGATTCTCTGATTTTGGGTTCTGCGTGTTGATTTGGGATCTTCGGTGTTGAGATGAGTTTTGAGTGTAGTTATGTTTGAACGAATCATCTAGAAGATTCATTTATCTGGTTCGTCCTCAATTCCTGCATTGGTATTTGCCAGAATTAATATTTGTGTATTCCTATCGAAGTTACTTTTTCACTTATTTACTTACATTTTGATACTAGTTAATTGCATCTGCTGTTTGCTTTTCTAAGCCCATAATAAATCCCAGTTTCCGTTGCAGGTTGGCTGTCCACCGGCTGGCGGCTCGGACCCTGATCCGTTCTCTGGAGCAGGGGGAGAGGTCAGGTGATGCAGATGTTGAGAGCAGGATCGTGGAGCTCAGTGTTCAGGCAGGAGTGAGCAGTGTTCGTACAGCCTTCATTGCCATTAATAAAGACAGCAGACAGACTGTGAAAGGACCCCTGCTGCAGAGAAGAGTGCCGACATACGGTTAGTGCTCTGAATATGTGTGAATAAATCGCTTTTATTGTCACTTGACTATTTACAGCATGTGTTCACCTCATTAATATGAGAAATCAAATGTTTTTCAGATCTTTATCAACAACGTGCCCTATTAGGTAAGACAATCTGTTAATCTTTTATTTGTATGTATGACACGCCACCCGTCAAAAGTTGACTGGATTTGAACTTTAGCCACACTTGACTGAATTTATGTTTGTCATGATTAAATTTTGTTAAGAAATCATATAATAATATATAATATACACTTTGTGTTCAACTCATTAACATGAGAAATCAAATGTTTTACAGATTTGAGTCTAGGATGTAGCCTAAACGGTAACCCACCCACCTCACCAAAATATGTTATTTTTTTAAACAAACCATTTAAAGGGATAGTTAACCCAAAAATGAAAATTCTGCCAACATTTATTCACCCTCAAGTTGTTCCAACCTGTATAACTGTCTTTTGAAGTTATTTGGAATAATGTTTGTAATCAAGCAAATCTCGCCCCCCATTGACTACCATAGTAGGAAAAGAATTATACTGCGGTAGTCAATGGGGGGCGAGATCTGCTTGGCAATAAACATTCTTGCAAATATCTTCCTTTGTGTTCAGCAGAACAAAGACATTCATACAGGTTTGGAACAACTTGAGATTAGAAAATTTTTATTTTTGGGTGAACTATCCCTTTAAATAATATATCATAAATTTGTGTGTTGTTTGTTCTTTTTGGGCAGCAAGATCCCATGATGGCATCGATGAACAAGTGTTTTACCGCTCAAAAATGCTTGGTTCTTTCAGTAAGAAGGCAAAAAAAGGTAAAGACCCCAATGTACTCATGATTAAGATCTTTTTTGTTCTTCACTTGCGGGTAAAAAGAAGATTGAAATACTTGAGGAGTGATATACTGTAAGCGAACATCCCGATGCCACCCACGCTTCTGAGAGCGGCGTTTAGACCGAGTCCTAACCAGACGTGATGCAGTGCCGCGACGTGATGAAAGGCATCTTTTTCATATTAATCAGAGGATTTGTCCTAACCAGCTGCGATACGAGACAATTTTGTTTCAATCTGGCCATATACTGTTTGATGTCAGCAATGTTTTTGTTAAATACCAACTCTCACTGTACGAGTAAACCCAATGCAAAGCCAAATCTCAGTTTATGTGCTCACACTATATTGAGCTGCGACTTCAGTGCTCACACTATATATGTGACATAAAAACATGGGACCTCCCTTCTCGTAGTCGTGTCACGTCTGGTGTGGATTGCTTGTTGGTGGAATCTTAAAGGATTAGTTAACTTTTAAATGAATATTACATCCCTCAGAGCTATATATATATATCATTTTTAAATACCTTTTTTTAAATAGTGAAGTAAAGCAATTCAAATAATAGTCAGACATAAATATTTTCATATCTGTGTAAATGTTCCATCTGTTGTTACTGAGTAAGAAAAACATAGTTTTCATTTTAACTATATTTTCTTTTTCAGTGACTGCACCTGAACAGAAGATTGGATTAATGACAAGTAATACAGTGAATACACAGTGTCAGTAAATGTGAAATACAGATGCAGCGTCAGATCATGGTTAATGATCATTGTTTATCATTTGCAGAGTTCCAGCCGTTTTTCAGACGTTATAAGACTGCTGCTCCGACTGCTCAAACAGAGTCTCAAATCAAACATTATGGTATATACAGTATACACACACACACACACACAAATAAGTGGCAAACACAACATGAAATGGTCACTGTGGTTATGTTTAGGAAGTCTAGCTTAGTTCTTGAATGCTGTGCAGAATACAATTTAAACTACAGTACCCACTACTCTTTAAACAAATATATGAGGCATTATTCCAGAATACATTTTTGACAAGGACAAAAGTCCTTCCAACCTAATTTCATGCACATAATATGAACAATATAACTTTGTGTGTTCAGCCGCTCCTGATCCCCAGAAGGATCCGTTTCTCCAGCTGGTTTCTCTCCAGAAGGCGTCAGGCTGCTGGGAGCTGGACGCCACACTGGCTGATGTGTTTGGGAAGACGGAGGATGAGCTGACCAATCAGAAACCAGCACAGGTGAGAGATGTGATGAAATAATAAGACAGCGATGATTGTGTCCAGTGTCCAGTAACAAATGTAGTGGATGATGGTTTGTACACAGGTGGATGGGTCAGTATGGGCCACTCTCCTGGCTCTGATCTGGTTATACGGCTGTAAAATAGAGCAGCAGGTCGAGTGGCAGTTTGTGGCCATGAAGGCAGCGTCATGGATCGGCTCTCAGAAAGGTGGGATCTCCATTCCAGAACACATTCATTCAGATATCTTCAGTTCTTTGACACACACTGATGATTTGAGTGTGTGTGTGTTTCAGTGGGCGATCTGTCTCAGTGTGTGTGTGTGGGTAATGTCCTGCTCGGATGTCATGTGACCAAAGAGACTCTGGGAATCTGAAGACGTCAATGTTTCCACATCATGTGCTTTAAACACTGTTAAGAACTCGACAGCATGAGTTCATCAGTGTAATAGCTTTCAATGTTTATAAGATTTATAGCATGAAATTCAGACAAAATCCACCAAAATGCTTTAAAAATGATCCATAATGGAGATAACACTAACTGCACTTTTTGCATTTGTAATCATCTTTGTTTTAAACAAACATCCAACTTTATTAATCATTGTACATTTATATCTGTGACTTTACTACTGTACTTACCTGCTTTGTTAAACATTTATTAAAAAAATATATATATATATAAAATCAATTAGGGCTGCCTCCTAATAGTCGATTAGGCTTAACGTTAGTCCACAGGAAGTGGCGAAGTCACGCGGTCTTGTGATGGACACATCATTAAGCTGGTCTATGTGGTAAATACAGTCCATCCATCGGGCAGGATATCCAAACAACGACCTCAAATATGGCTTGTCATCTGAAACATGTAAGTAGTAGCAACTTTACATGGCCGCTCGCTTTAACGTTAAACTAGTAAACTGTGTGTTATTCAAGTGTTTGTGTGGAGTGTGATAGTAGCGCGATAACAGCATGAGAGCTAAAATGGAGGCGCCGGTGCGATCACTCTCACTGAAAATACTCCGTCATTTTTGGTCATGATACAGGTACCAGTAATACATCTTTTGAATTTGAAAAGTTGTGAAAACAAAAACAAAACGTGGTCCTTTTGTAATTTAAGAAAGCAACATTTCTGCCGTTTCTCTCTGTGAAAAAAAAGAAGAAAAAAAAGAAAAGAACAAAACTCCATAAACTTTCCTCACAGACATGAAACACATAACTAATAGAAAGTGAAATGTCTACTTTTAATTGAACCAATTCAAATGAAAAACAACATAGTCTCAGGTTATGTAATGCATATGAAACGAGAATATGGTGTGGAGATGAGTCAGCATCGACGATTTCTTCTCTGCGGTCGAAAATGCAGAAAACACTAGTCAATTAATTATTAGTCGAGGGCAGCCCTAATATTAATTATATAAAAGTTTTTTTATTATTTCCTCTAATTCTGTCCTCAGATTAAAGGATCCTGCATTGTGTCTTGCCATTCATGTCCTAACCAGTGTGTAACCATGACTATAGTGTCACAGGTATCATGTGACAATGTTATGCCTGTTAGTTAAATAATGTGCTTTAAAAAAATTTTTTTTAAAAAAAGAATAAATAAAAATAAAGCTATTTTTACTTCACCTTCATAATATTGTTACTGTTCAAATTCACATAATTTGGGATATGCGTTGGAAGTTATGACTTTGTGGTTGATTAAGGCTTTCAGAAAGAAAGAAAAAAGAATTCCAGAGTTTTTCATTTGATTCATGTATATAATTTTCCAGATTCTGTTAAAAATAAATTTAACTATTGAAAGTGTGTATTTAAAGGATTAGTTCACTTTTAAATAAACTTTTGCTGATAATTTACGCACCCCCATGTCATCCAAGATGTTCATGTCCTTCTTTCTTAATTCAAAAAGAAATTAAGGTTTTTGATTAAAACATTCCAGGATTTTTCTCCATATGGTGGACTTCAATGGAGCCCAAACGGTTCAACGTCCAAATGACAGTTTCAGTGCAGCTTCAAAGGGCTTTAAACAATACCAGACGATGAATAAGGGACTTATCTAGCGAAACGATCGGCCATTTAAAAAAAATAAAAAAAGTTTAAGTTTTATAAGCACAAATGCTCGCCTTACTCTGTTCTGTGATGCGTGTTCGTGACGTCACGTAATACGCAATTACGTTGAAAAGGTCACGCTTGACGTAGGTGGAAGTACCGAGTCAGTAGTTAATCAGTCAGTAGCTGTGTCTCATTTCATTTTTTTCGAAGGCTGCATCCTCAAGAGGACGAATCCTGTGAAGCATGCGGTATATGGAGTGTCCTTAGCCAGAATTAATGTTCGTAGGACACACAGGCAGGAAAAGAAACAGGAAGTATATCGTTGCTATGCCAACGCGCTCTCAGCAAATGAATGAAAATGATTAATGAATTTGTATGTAATTTGAAAAGAAAATGTACTTGTTTTATTTTTTATTTTGGTTGCTTGAGGAACTGGCTTATGTACAACAGATATCTGTTACCGAGACAAAAGAGGAGGATATTAGGAAGAACAAAGTTTAAAACAAAAACAAGCATGAAACTACTTACATTTAAACACATCTTCGCTTGTATGTACATTTGCCGAAGCCACTATTTATTTTTTTCAAATAAATGACTGTTGTTTACAGCGACTCAAAGAATTGAGGGCTATCTGCAGCAGCGAAGGATACACCTCATGCATCCTCCGAATTCCTGTGAAAGAAGGACGCATTCCAAGGTCGCGTTCGGAGAGTCCTGCTTACTTTTCTGAAACGATGCAGCCTCAATGACGTATGCAACCTTCGAAATGAGACACAGCTGGTGAGTCCCTGTTTCCATCTCGCTGCATTACCAGACAAAATGGATTTCCACCGTTACTGAGCAACAGCGTTTTAGAGGTGTTTTTGTTCTGATGGAGAAGGATATGACAGTCTGATGGCACTGACAACACAGGAAGAACCATTAGTTGTTTTGCCTTTTTTTGTAAACGGCATTTGAGTATTTGCACGTTCACCATGTAAACGCTGACTCTGTACTTCCGCCTACGTCACGCGTGACCTTTTCAACGTAATTGCGTATTACGTGACGTCACTGAAAAAGAAAATATAGTTAAAATGAAAACTGTATGTTTTTCTTACTCAGTAACAACACATTTTCACAGATATGATAACATTTATGACTGTGACTATTATTTGAACTGCTTTACTTCACTATTTTAAAAAAGGTATTTAAAAAATTTATATATATATAGCACAGAGGGATGTAAATATAATAAAATCACAGAAAGGCGTCAGCAGTTAACAGGTTAATGCAACATTTCCTATTTCAGGACTAGCAAAATAATGTCACGAACTTGCATCGCAGAGCAGAGTAAGGCGAGCATTTGTGCTTATAAAACTTTTTTTTTTTTTAAATGACTGATTGTTTCGCTACATAAGACCCTTATTCATCGTCCTGGTATCGTTTAAAGCCCTTTGAAGCTGCACTGAAACTGTCATTTGGACCTTGAACCGTTTGGTGCCCAGTGAAGTCCATTATATGGAGAAAAATCCTGGAATGTTTTCATCAAAAACCTTCATTTCTTTTTGACTGAAGAAAGAAGAACATGAACATCTTGGATGACATGGGGGTGAGTAAATTATCAGCAAAAGTATATTTGAAAGTGAACTAATCCTTTAAGAGACTTTTTTAATTCTAAAAGTCAGATCAAAAGTGGCCACAGTTGCAGAAACACCCAAATTTGTTGTTCAGGATGTTCAGAGCTCTTCTGAATGACTGAGATCCCGTCCATATCCAGCTCCACTGAATGAACCAATGCCCTGTCAAAACCACAGCAGGACCATGTGATGTGCATTCATCTTTCACCATTTTACTTTCACCATTTATTTTTTCATTTTAACTAGTGGTTATATTAAGGGTTCTTTGCATGCAGGCTGATATCTGACAGTGAACTGATTAATGCCGCTTTGTTCAATATAGTGGAACAATTGTAGTCTATTTTTTATTTTATTTTTTTAGCTTCATTTGGCAAACCTGTAGTTTCTTTCATTTGTCTGAAGTAGTGCAGTGGAGAAGATGTTGGTATGATTTGAGCTGTCTATCTAGACATCATTTAGACATCTTCACACTCCACAATATGGTTCATGTTCCCAGTATTCAGAAGGAAAATTATGCTGCTTTGAAAGATTTCTCATTTTAGCAAATTCTGAGGCAGTGAACATGTATCCTTCTCAAGTAATGTAATCCCAGAATACATTACAATGCAATATCGTTTTTAAATATAACTATATCTGTCTGATCACAAATGAAAAACTATTTCACTCGATTCTTGTTTCATGTATTTTTGTGCTTTATTGGAGGAAGTCAATAATTTAAGACGATTTTGAATTAATATAAGCATTAGCTGAGTCACATATGCACTTATGATCTCTTGAGGAGGATTTTGATGTTTAGGACGCTGCATTAGAAGCTTCAAATCATAAACAATACAGAAATATCAGCTAAAACACTTTAGCTTTCAAAAGAAGCAAGCTGCATTTGCCAACAGTAGACAGCTAAGCTTCTGTGTGTCTGTGTACATGAACAGAAATCTGGGATTAATACAGAAATTACAGAATTATACAGAAAGATTAATTGACAAATCTATGACAAAATAATCAACAAAGGTCAATGTTAATTACATATCAGTATATTTGTTACAGCTCTGCTAATGTGAATTACTCAAGGTTAAAACAACTGCATATAACTTTTAGTTTTAGTAATATTTATCATTACATATTGTCAAATCTTTGAATATCAACATTTAAAGACACAAATTCTCTTTCATTAATTTGATATAATTCAAGTTTTCTCAGTGTCTTCTTCATGTTTATCATCCTTCTTTACTCTTCTTGGGAAAAGTTTTGAGATCTTGGGCAGAGCAAGTGTTCGTCTGGTTCCTGAATGTTCCTCAGACTCCGGGATGGACCGCAAAGTTTCGAAAACTGAACCGCTGTCTGCCGATGATCGTGATCTGAATGAACCGTAACCAGAACTTCCCACAGATCTTGTGTCCGACCGCTCATCTCCACTCACTGTGTAACAAAACAAATCAGAAAACAACTTAAAACTCTTATAGAACAAAAATTTGCACATTAAAAACACTTATATGTAGCATATAGGTAATCATTGTCAGCTGCGTTTTAAAACATTATACAAATACTTTATTAATCAGATGGGATTTTTTAAGTCTTATTCCTGTTTTATCTATGAAATTTCTTTAATACAAGACTGATCACTATTTATTGCAAGTAGCCTATATAAAGTTGAAAGTTAAATGAGCTTTTTATTTTATTTCACATCAGGTTTGCATTTATTGCCATAAATTAAATATCAGTATTGTTATTTGTGTAAAAATAGACAAAATGGCAGATGTAGAAAGGGTCCAAATGTTGTGATGGGGAAAAAACATGGTAACAGATTTATGACAATCTACATTTTAATATTACATTTTCACAAGCAAACAGATGGGATTCATGGAAAACACAGGCTCTAATGCTTTAAAAAATGTCACAGGGAGAAAAAAGTTACTGAAAGTGTCAAATAAAACTGAAGACACTCACTGTTTGGTGGAAATTCCATGCTGTTATGTCGTTTTATGGCCCCTGACTCATAACTTGTGAGAGATGAATCTCTGGAACGTGATGAACTGAAAACTGTTTCTGCTCCTGATCGTGATCTGAATGAACCGTAAACTGAACTTCCCAGAGAGCATGAATCAGATCCATCATCTCCACTCACTATAATAATGAAAGCAGAGAGCAGATCAGAAGAACATTTACATTAATGTGTTTGACAAACTTTTATCCAGAGAAACTGACATGACATTGAAGGAATATATTCATCAGTTCATGTGACTGTAATTCATTCAGATGGTCAACATTACATCAACTCTAAATGGGTCAGAGAATTGAGGATTCACTTTACTGCAGCATTTTGGTTCACACAGAAACAAAACATTAAATTATTACAATAATCAAGTTGTGTGATTTCTGCAGCTCTTGCCTGATTTCCAAATGAAGCTAAACAGGGTTGAACCTGGTCAGTGTCATGATAGGATCTGAGAAATTTTAAGACTCTAAGAGATGTCAGTGAGTGTTAGAGCTCAACATGAGGTCTGTGTGATGGACACTTTTAAACTATTTATTACTACATCTGAAAAGCTCTAGAAAAATGAGGAGGAAACATCTGAGACTATGTCTAGATAATATTAACACAATTTTATGATTTCACTCACTGTTCTCTGATCTGATGTCTTCTCTCCATTTGTCTAGTCGCTCTTCTGCCTTCTTTCTACCATCCATCTCCTGTAAAAACATTCTGTCTATTTCAAAATGGCGTCCCTTGTTTTGTGCCACTGTCTCCTCAATCTTCTCCAGCAGCTCCTTGATCTGAGTGTCACTCCTGTTGTGATTGTTGAGAACATGATACCTGTTCCCACATTTGTCCAGCAGCCACTGAAGATCCTGTCCTTCACTCTCAATGTGCTGCTCTATAGATGTGTCTAACAGAGAGTCTCCACGAGTGAACAGAACTATAGTGTGACTCCAGACTCTCTCACTGAGAAGATCCAGATGATCCTGCA
>RJVU01014544.1:34095-61946 GCA_003731715.1 Anabarilius grahami
ATATATATATATATATATATAATGTTAAATACCTTTTTTAAAATAGTGAAGTAAAGCAGTTCAAATAATAGTCACAGTCATAAATGTTTTCATATGTGTAAATGTTCCATCTGTTGTTACTGAGTAAGAAAAACATGCAGTTTTCATTTTAACTATCTTATCTTTTCTTTTCATTGACAGCACCTGAACAGAAGATTGTATTAATTACAAGTAATACAGTGAATACACAGTGTCAGTAAATGTGAAATACAGATGCAGCGTCGGATCATGGTTAATAATCATTGTTTATCATTTACAGAGGATTTTTTCAGCTGTTTTAAGACTGCTGCTCCGACTGCTCAAACAGAGTCTCAAATCAAACATTATGGTATATACAGTACACACACACGCACACGCACACGCACGGTAAACGAAACATGAAATGGTCACTGTGGTTATGTTTAGAAAGTCTAGCTTAGTTCTTGAATACTGTGCAGAATAAAATTTAAACTACAGTACCCACTACTCTTTAAACAAATATATGAGGCATTATTCCAGAATAAATTTTTGACAAGGACAAAAGTCCTTCCAAACAAATTTCATGCACATAATATGAACAATATAATTTTGTGTGTTCAGCTGCTCCTGACCCCCAGGATGACCCGTTTCTCCAGCTGGTTTCTCTCCAGAAGGCGTCAGGCTGCTGGGAGCTGGACGCCACACTGGCTGATGTGTTTGGGAAGACGGAGGATGAGCTGACCAATCAGAAACCAGCACAGGTGAGAGATGTGATGAAATAATAAGACAGCGATGATTGTGTCCAGTGTCCAGTAACAAATGCAGTGGATGATGGTTTGTACACAGGTGGATGGGTCAGTATGGGCCACTCTCCTGGCTCTGATCTGGTTATACGGCTGTAAAATAGAGCAGCAGGTCGAGTGGCAGTTTGTGGCCATGAAGGCAGCGTCATGGATCGGCTCTCAGAAAGGTGGGATCTCCATTCCAGAACACATTCATTCAGATATCTTCAGTTCTTTGACACACGCTGATGATTTGAGTGTGTGTGTTTCAGTGGGCGATCTGTCTCAGTGTGTGTGTGTGGGTAATGTCCTGCTCGGATGTCATGTGACCAAAGAGACTCTGGGAATCTGAAGACGTCAGTGTTTCTACATCAAGTGCTTTAATACAAACACTGTTAACAAGTCGACAGCATGGGTTCATCAGTGTAATGGCTTTAAATGTTTATAAGATTTATAGCATGAAATTCAGACAAAATGCAGCAAAATCAACCAAAATGCTTTAAAAATGATCCATAATGGAGATAACACTAACTGCACTTTATGCATTTGTAATCATCTTTGTTTTAAACAAACATCCAGTTATTAATCATTGTACATTTATATCTGTGACTTTACTACTGTACTTACCTGCTTTGTTAAACATTTATTAAATATATATATACAGCTATGGAAAAAATTAAGAGACCACTTAACATTGATTTCTGAACTTGGAGTGGTCTCTTAATTTTTTCCATAGCTGTATATATATATATATATGTGTGACCAATCACGGAAAGTAGCGACACAAGTCGGTTCTGGGGCATTTTGAGTTATTCACAGATTCTGAAAGTGTAGTCTCCAAGCTTTCCAACGATGTGTAACACATGGAAATCTGATAATATTTGGAGAAGTTGTGGCCATTTGAAGGTAGGCACTCAAAAAAGCTCTAAAGGAAGAAAATGGCCTCTAAAGTTTGTGCAGTTCTCGCCTGTTCTCACCTGCTGGGAGTGACAATAGGGCTCATTTACATCCCATTTAGATAAGCCATACCCCCTGTAAAGCTGCATGGACCGCATACTATTAATAATAAAGGATAATGTGCATTGTAAATGTCAGTAATTTATCTTTTTTGACTTTTATAAAAATGATTTAGAGGCTGAAAATGATTTAGAGATAACATGTTGTAAGACACTCTTTTAAAATCTGGCCATCATTTTTAATGTTATTATTTTAATGTTTATGTAAAGAAAAAGTACATATTGATGCGAATTTTATTTGTTATTTGCTGGTTTTCTACATAAAACTTGATGAATTGATTTCATTGTGTAGCATTAGGACTTTTTGAACAGGATTCTGTGATAACCGTGATCATTTTGGTCACTATAATCATGAAATGACATTTTTTCACCTGAGAAGACAAAAGAATCACATAATAATGACCTGAAATGACTTGCATAATAATGAGGCCTTTCAGTCAGGTAGGCTGTGAAAAAACCCTCTGTGATGGTGTATATCAAACATACAGAAAAAACAGCAATACTGTGAAATATTATTACAATTCAAAATAATGGTATTATATACTTTAAAATATAATGTATTTCTGTGATGCAAAGTGTCTGAACAATTATGTTACCTCTGTGGCATTTCATATAGGCTTTTAGCTTAAAAGCATGCACATTTGGAGAAATATTGATGGATTCTCATATGTTTATGTCAATTGTCTATACAGAGGAGTAATATTTATTCAATATTTATTGTCATCACTATGAGTCCTGGATACTGTGTTTTCAATTCATACTTGCAGCCAGAGGGCGCTCTGTACACCTTTAGTCCACAAATTATTCTAAAGAAGAAGAGGAAGCAGGAATCAACGGCATGTCTTCTAATCTAGAGGTCGCCAACCATGGCTTTAACATCCAGATAAACACTTTTCAAGACAATAAATACACAATTGAGAAGATGTATACATGTATTTGCGTCTGAAAAGCGCTGGCTCCGTGGGCGTGGCCGCATTAGCGGATAATGAGCTGAATCACAGACTTCTGACATGGCTCTCTTTTCATACAGATTACATAAACAGAGAATATTTGTTTTCGATTTGACTTACACGATTTAAAACCTGACATTTCAACGTTTTTTTAGACAGAAGTCTCATTTTTTTGTCATTAGAATTTACTAAGTTACAGTTCATTTTCTGAGAACTATCAGATTGGACTTCGTTCAGAGGGAGACGAGAGATGAAAGTGAAAGTGAAGTGACATGTGACATGTGGCCAAGTATGGTGACCCATACTCGGAATTTGTGCTCTGCATTTAACCCATCCAAGCGCACACACACAGCAGTGAACACACACACCGTGAACACACACCCGGAGCAGTGGGCAGCCATTGCTGCGGCGCCCAGGGAGCAGTTGGGGGTACGGTGCCTTGCTCAAGGGTCTCACCTCAGTCGTGGTATTGAGGGTGGGGAGAGCGCTGGACATTCACTCTCCTCACCGACAATCCCTGCCAGACCTGAGACTCGAACCCATGACCTTTGGGTTACAAGTCCGACTCTCTATCCATTAGGCCACGACTGCCCCCAGATCACGCATCATGTTAGTTTTCTTTATTTTGCAAAAAGCACAACATTGTGTTTTTACTCTGAGTGTACACAAATAAAAGAAGACATTCTATAGTTTCAATTGATATATTACTTATGTCTCTATGACAAAAAATGACGGAGTATTTTAAGTCTGTTTTGCTGCAATGTGAAAAAAATCCTGCAAAACGCGCCGGCGCGTTACCCAGTATGGAAATACACACAGACAATGACACGCCCCTACTTTTTGCTGCTATTTCTGTATTGTTTATGATTTGAAGCTTCTAATGCAGCGTCCTAAACATCAAAATCCTCCTCAAGAGATCATAAGTGCAAACATGACTCAGGTAACGCTTATATTCAGAATCGTCTGAAGTTGTTGACTTCCTCCAATAAAGCACAAAAATACATGGAACACAAAAATCGAGTGAAATAGTTTTTCATTTGTAATCAGACAGATATAGTTATATTTATAATCAACATTGCATTATAATGTGTTCTGGGATTATATTAATTGAGAAGGATACATGTTCACTGTCTCAGAATTTGCTTAAAATGAGAAATCTTACAAGGCAACATAATTTTTATCTTCTCCACTGCACTACTTCAGACAAATGAAATGACAAATGATTGTTCCACTATATTGAACAAAGAGGCATTAATCAGTTCACTGTCAGATATCAGTCTGCATGCAAAGAACCCTTAATATAACCACTAGTTAAAATGAAAACATAACAAATGGTAAAAGTAAAATGTGTTTGATGAATGGTGTTGGTCCTGATGTTGTTCTGCAGGGCATTGGTTCATTCAGTGGAGCTGGATATGGACGGGATCTCAATCATTCAGAAGAGCTCTGAACATCCTGAACAACAAATTTGGGTGTTTCTGCAACTGTGGCCACTTTTGATCTGACTTTTAAAGGTGCCGTAGAACGTCTTTTTAAAAAGATGTAATATAAGTCTAAGGTGTCTCCTGAATGTGTCTGTGAAGTTTCAGCTCAAAATACCCCATAGATATTTTTTAATTAATTTTTTTAACTGCCTATTTTGGGGCATCAATAAATATATAAAATAAATTAGGGCTGCCTCCTAATAGTCGATTAGGTTTAACGTTAGTCCACAGGAAGTGGCGAAGTCACGCGGTCTTGTTGTGACGGACACATCATTAAGCTGGTCTATGTGGTAAATACAGTCCATCGGGCAGGACATCCAAACATCGACCTCAAATATGGCTTGTCATCTGAAACATGCAAGTAGTAGCAACTTTACATGGCCGCTCGCTTTAACGTTAAAGTAGTAAACTGTGTGTTATTCAAGTGTTTGTGTGGAGTGTGATAGTAGCGCGCGAACTGCACGAGAGCTAAAATGGAGGCGCCGGTGCGATCACTCTCACTGAAAATACTCCGTCATTTCTGGTCATGATACAGGTACCAGTAATACATCTTTTGAATCTGTGAAAGGTTGTGAAAACAACAACAAAACGTGGTGCTTTTGTAATTTAAGAAAGCAAAATTTCTGCCGTTTCTCTCTGTGAACTTGAGCGCGCCAAAACAAAGAAAAAAGAACGAAACTCCATAAACTTTCCTCACAGACATGAAACACATAACTAATAGAAAGTGAAATGTCTACTTTTAATTGAACCAATTCGAATGAAAAACAACATATTCTCAGGTTATGTCGACTACTGTGGAGATGATGAGTCAGCATCGACGATTTGTTCTCTACTAGTCAATTAATTATTAGTCGAGGGCAGCCCTAATATTAATTATGAAATTTTTTTATTATTTCCTCTAATTCTGTCCTCAGATTAAAGGATCCTGCATTGTGTCTTGCCATACATGTCCTAACCAGTGTGTAACCATGACTATAATGTCACAGGTATCATGTGACAATGTTATGCCTGTTAGTTAAATAATGTGCTTTAAAAAAAAAAAAATAAAGCTATTTTTACTTCACCTTCAAATATTGTTACTGTTCAAATTCACATAATTTGAGATATGCGATGGAAGTTATGACTTTGTGGTTGATTAAGGCTTTCAGAAAGAAAGAAAATTCTGGAATTCTTTTTTTCATTTGATTCATGTATATAATTTTCCAGATTCTGTTAAAAATAAATTGAACTATTGAAAGTGTGTATTTAAAGGATTAGTTCACTTTTAAATAAACTTTTGCTGATAATTTACTCACCCCCATGTCATCCAAGATGTTCATGTCTTTCTTCAGTCGAAAAGAAATGAAGGTTTTTGATGAAAACATTCCAGGATTTTTCTCCATATAATGGACTTCAATGGAGCCCAAACGGTTCAACGTCCAAATGACAGTTTCAGTGCAGCTTCAAAGGGCTTTAAACGATACCAGAAGATACCAGACGATGAATAAGGGACTTATCTAGCGAAACGATCGGTCATTTAAAAAATAAAATAAAAAAAGTTTAAGTTTTATAAGCACAAATGCTCGCCTTGCTCTGTTCTGTGATGCGTGTTCGTGACGTCACGTAATACGCAATTACGTTGAAAAGGTCAAGCTTGACGTAGGTGGAAGTACCGAGTCAGTAGTTAATCAGTCAGTAGCTGTGTCTCATTTAAATTTAGAAGGCTGCATCCTCAAGAGGACGAATCCTGTGAAGCATACGGTATATGGAGTGTCCTTAGCCAGAATTAATGTTCGTAGGACACACAGGCAGGAAAAGAAACAGGAAGTATATCATTGCTATGCCAACGCGTTCACGGCAGCCTCGTTGCGCTCTCAGCAAATGAATGAAAATTATTAATACATTTGTATGTAATTTGAAAAGAAAATGTTTTATTTTGGTTAATGCTTGAGGAGCTGGCTTTGTAAAATATCTGTTACAGAGACAAAAGAGGAGTATATTAGGAAGAACAAAGTTTAAAACAAAAACAAGCATGAAACTACTTACATTTAAACACATCTTCGCTTGTATGTACATTTGCCGAAGCCACTATTTATTTTTAATTTTTTTTTAAATAAATGACGGTTGTTAACAGCGACGCACAGAATTGTGGGCTATCTGCAGCAGCGAAGGATACACCTCATATATCCTCTGAATTCCTGTGAAAGAAGGACGCATTCCAAGGTCGCGTTCGGAGTGTCCTACTCACTTTTCTGAAACGATGCAGCCTCAATGACGTATGCAACCTTCGAAATGAGACACAGCCGGTGAGTCCCTGTTTCCATCTCGCTGCATTACCAGACAAAATGGATTTCCACCGTTACTGAGCAACAGCGTTTTAGAGGTGTTTTTGTTCTGATGGAGAAGGATATGACAGTCTGATGGCACTGACAACACAGGAAGAACCATTAGTTGTTTTGCCTTTTTTTGTAAACGGCATTTGAGTATTTGCACGTTCACCATGTAAACGCTGACTCTGTACTTCCGCCTACGTCACGCGTGACCTTTTCAACGTAATTGCGTATTACGTGACGTCACTGAAAAAGAAAATATAGTTAAAATGAAAACTGTATGTTTTTCTTACTCAGTAACAACACATTTTCACAGATATGATAACATTTATGACTGTGACTATTATTTGAACTGCTTTACTTCACTATTTTAAAAAAGGTATTTAAAAAATTTATATATATATAGCACAGAGGGATGTAAATATAATAAAATCACAGAAAGGCGTCAGCAGTTAACAGGTTAATGCAACATTTCCTATTTCAGGACTAGCAAAATAATGTCACGAACTTGCATCGCAGAGCAGAGTAAGGCGAGCATTTGTGCTTATAAAACTTTTTTTTTTTTTAAATGACTGATTGTTTCGCTACATAAGACCCTTATTCATCGTCCTGGTATCGTTTAAAGCCCTTTGAAGCTGCACTGAAACTGTCATTTGGACCTTGAACCGTTTGGTGCCCAGTGAAGTCCATTATATGGAGAAAAATCCTGGAATGTTTTCATCAAAAACCTTCATTTCTTTTTGACTGAAGAAAGAAGAACATGAACATCTTGGATGACATGGGGGTGAGTAAATTATCAGCAAAAGTATATTTGAAAGTGAACTAATCCTTTAAGAGACTTTTTTAATTCTAAAAGTCAGATCAAAAGTGGCCACAGTTGCAGAAACACCCAAATTTGTTGTTCAGGATGTTCAGAGCTCTTCTGAATGACTGAGATCCCGTCCATATCCAGCTCCACTGAATGAACCAATGCCCTGTCAAAACCACAGCAGGACCATGTGATGTGCATTCATCTTTCACCATTTTACTTTCACCATTTATTTTTTCATTTTAACTAGTGGTTATATTAAGGGTTCTTTGCATGCAGGCTGATATCTGACAGTGAACTGATTAATGCCGCTTTGTTCAATATAGTGGAACAATTGTAGTCTATTTTTTATTTTATTTTTTTAGCTTCATTTGGCAAACCTGTAGTTTCTTTCATTTGTCTGAAGTAGTGCAGTGGAGAAGATGTTGGTATGATTTGAGCTGTCTATCTAGACATCATTTAGACATCTTCACACTCCACAATATGGTTCATGTTCCCAGTATTCAGAAGGAAAATTATGCTGCTTTGAAAGATTTCTCATTTTAGCAAATTCTGAGGCAGTGAACATGTATCCTTCTCAAGTAATGTAATCCCAGAATACATTACAATGCAATATCGTTTTTAAATATAACTATATCTGTCTGATCACAAATGAAAAACTATTTCACTCGATTCTTGTTTCATGTATTTTTGTGCTTTATTGGAGGAAGTCAATAATTTAAGACGATTTTGAATTAATATAAGCATTAGCTGAGTCACATATGCACTTATGATCTCTTGAGGAGGATTTTGATGTTTAGGACGCTGCATTAGAAGCTTCAAATCATAAACAATACAGAAATATCAGCTAAAACACTTTAGCTTTCAAAAGAAGCAAGCTGCATTTGCCAACAGTAGACAGCTAAGCTTCTGTGTGTCTGTGTACATGAACAGAAATCTGGGATTAATACAGAAATTACAGAATTATACAGAAAGATTAATTGACAAATCTATGACAAAATAATCAACAAAGGTCAATGTTAATTACATATCAGTATATTTGTTACAGCTCTGCTAATGTGAATTACTCAAGGTTAAAACAACTGCATATAACTTTTAGTTTTAGTAATATTTATCATTACATATTGTCAAATCTTTGAATATCAACATTTAAAGACACAAATTCTCTTTCATTAATTTGATATAATTCAAGTTTTCTCAGTGTCTTCTTCATGTTTATCATCCTTCTTTACTCTTCTTGGGAAAAGTTTTGAGATCTTGGGCAGAGCAAGTGTTCGTCTGGTTCCTGAATGTTCCTCAGACTCCGGGATGGACCGCAAAGTTTCGAAAACTGAACCGCTGTCTGCCGATGATCGTGATCTGAATGAACCGTAACCAGAACTTCCCACAGATCTTGTGTCCGACCGCTCATCTCCACTCACTGTGTAACAAAACAAATCAGAAAACAACTTAAAACTCTTATAGAACAAAAATTTGCACATTAAAAACACTTATATGTAGCATATAGGTAATCATTGTCAGCTGCGTTTTAAAACATTATACAAATACTTTATTAATCAGATGGGATTTTTTAAGTCTTATTCCTGTTTTATCTATGAAATTTCTTTAATACAAGACTGATCACTATTTATTGCAAGTAGCCTATATAAAGTTGAAAGTTAAATGAGCTTTTTATTTTATTTCACATCAGGTTTGCATTTATTGCCATAAATTAAATATCAGTATTGTTATTTGTGTAAAAATAGACAAAATGGCAGATGTAGAAAGGGTCCAAATGTTGTGATGGGGAAAAAACATGGTAACAGATTTATGACAATCTGCATTTAAATATTACATTTTCACAAGCATACAGATGGGATTCATGGAAAACACAGGCTCTAATGCTTTAAAAAATGTCACAGGGAGAAAAAAGTTACTGAAAGTGTCAAATAAAACTGAAGACACTCACTGTTTGGTGGAAATTCCATGCTGTTATGTCGTTTTATGGCCCCTGACTCATAACTTGTGAGAGATGAATCTCTGGAACGTGATGAACTGAAAACTGTTTCTGCTCCTGATCGTGATCTGAATGAACCGTAAACTGAACTTCCCAGAGAGCATGAATCAGATCCATCATCTCCACTCACTATAATAATGAAAGCAGAGAGCAGATCAGAAGAACATTTACATTAATGTGTTTGACAAACTTTTATCCAGAGAAACTGACATGACATTGAAGGAATATATTCATCAGTTCATGTGACTGTAATTCATTCAGATGGTCAACATTACATCAACTCTAAATGGGTCAGAGAATTGAGGATTCACTTTACTGCAGCATTTTGGTTCACACAGAAACAAAACATTAAATTATTACAATAATCAAGTTGTGTGATTTCTGCAGCTCTTGCCTGATTTCCAAATGAAGCTAAACAGGGTTGAACCTGGTCAGTGTCATGATAGGATCTGAGAAATTTTAAGACTGTAAGAGATGTCAGTGAGTGTTAGAGCTCAACATGAGGTCTGTGTGATGGACAATTTTAAACTATTTATTACTACATCTCAAAAGCTCTAGAACAATGAGGAGGAAACACATTTGAGACTATGTCTAGATAATATTAACACAATTTTATCATTTCACTCACTGGTCTCTGATCTGATGTCTTCTCTACATTTATCCAGTCGTCCTTCTGCCTTCTTTCTACCATCCATCTCCTGTAAAAACATTCTGTCTATTTCAAAATGGCGGCCGTTGTTTTGTGCCACTGTCTCCTCAATCTTCTCCAGCAGCTCCTTGATCTGAGTGTCGTCACTCCTGTTGTGATTGTTGAGAACATGATACCTGTTCCCACATTTGTCCAGCAGCCGCTGGAGATCCTGTCCTTCACTCTCAATGTGCTGCTCTATAGATGTGTCTAACAGAGAGTCTCCATGAGTGAACAGAACTATAGTGTGACTCCAGACTCTCTCACTGAGAAGATCCAGATGACCCTGCAATGCTTTTCTGTGTGTCTTTTTAAATCTAGAGTCCACACGTATGATCAGTAGTACAGCATGTGGTCCTGGAGGACACAGAGACACACTGAGCAAAATCTCCTGTTTCAGTCTCTCAGGACTCTTCTCTACAGTGTAATTCATCCACCATCCTGGAGCTTCAATGACAGTGATGTGTCTGTCTGCTACTTCTCCATGTCTCCTCACACACTGAGCAGATGTCTTCAAGTCAAACTCCTCTCTGCCCAGGATGGTGTTTCCTGCTGAACTCTTACCAGATCTTCTATTTCCCATCAACACAATCCTCAGCTCTGAGAGATGTTGAGCGCCACCTGAAACAAACAGAGAATAAAACACTTATACAAAATGATATTGTACTGAGAACATGTATCTGTATATGTGTCTGCTCTATGTACATTTAATAAATGGTCCATCCATCTCAAGTGGTCCAAAAATTCTAAAGATAGTTGCTCATCCATTTTTTATTTTCCTATACATATTGGTATTTGCAGGTTTAACCACAGTGGCTGTCTTTGTGTCATGGTCCATACAGGTTGTTGCTGCTTGTAACAAAAACTGATCTTTAAAGCACATTACAATCTTATAAACAAAACAAATGCAGTCATTACACATATTCTTGTTCATTAGACACTAAGTAACCTTTGGCGCTCTAGCAGTTATCAAACAAAACTCTTCCTCTTACAGAAGAACACTGAAGCCAGGACTTCTTCTCTCTGTTTATGACGAGTCACATACTGGACGACTCCTCAGCGCTCTGTCTAAAATAGTCTAAATATAAACACTTATAGGTGTACCATAGTGATTCAGGATAAGACAAAAGCCTGGTTTGGAAGATGGATTCATGATGTACTCATTATATACATTTTGTAAATTTTGAAATTTAAAACAAATTTCATAGTGAACATTGGGCTAAATGTAATGATCAAGATCACTCAAAGTTTCATTCAGGGTCGATTTATACTCGAAATTGACGATTGTGAATCATCAAAGACGCCATATGAGAGAATCCACATGATCGCTCATGAGATTTTTGGTATGCTAAATATCTGGACCTGTCTGTGATTCAAAATCCTGCAGTGTGAAATGTGTTCTGACTGAATATTACATCGGCGATGACCTACAGCCAATGAGAGAGCAAGTTTTAGGGCAGTAGGAAGTTCATGGAGGAGTTACAGACCTGCGTCTCCCCAACCATTTCCTCCTCCAGTCGTGTAGTGTGAAAAGAACAGTGATCTGACGACTGAAAATCATGCAGTGTGAACTCGGCATAAGAAAAGTAGTATAGAAGCCACTGTATATAATAATTTTTGTATATAATAAATTACTTGCATCTTAGAGCGCACAGACAAAATGCAATAAATTATGTTTTATTAACAAAGTTTGGGAGGAACACATTCAAATGATCAAACTAATCATCACATCACTCCAACCAGCAATCAACATATCCAACCAATCAGCATGAGTGGAGACCTATATATATATATATATATACACACACACAGTCGACTCACATATATTTCTCAACAGTTTTCAGTATCCCTTCACCACCCCGTCTCCTCACACTCGCCTGGTTACTTATGTCGAGAAATACAGGGAGTACTCTGGGTTCAGCCCAAATACCGAGCTCAGACAGCACGCCAAATACAGTGTTTACTCTATCTGATAATTTGTAAGTGTAAACTTGTGAAATGCAATCTGGAGGAAGATGACTTCTGTTTGGGAACGCAGTCGTGTAAAACAGCTCTGGAAGGTAATAAGGTTATATTAATAATACCGAACCACTTTGACCACAGACTTTGCTCAGGGATTTCAACCAAAACAGCATTTCAGATGCTGTGGAAAAAGATTGGTCTGCTGGTCGCTCCAGTTAAGCCATCCCATCATGACAAGTTATAATATTTTTGATCCGCGCAAGGAATTTATTCTGTAAATGTGTTTCTATCCTAGTTTATGCGCATGTTTTCTTGTCAGATAAAAAAAATTCCAACTCAAACGAGCACGCAAGTTTTTTAGGCGCATGTTTACAATTTATGCACATCTTGGTGTTTCCATCCAGAAGTTTTTTTATGCGATATCCCAAAATGCACATAAAAATAGGTGGATGGAAACATAGCTTATAAAACAGCTCTTCATCCAGGGGACAGGTGTCCACTATAGGGGGCCTCAGCAAACGTCCAAAGGGACCTAATAACTAAAACTTGTTGTGGTTCATGACACAAATAACGTTGCTGTGGTTAAACCAAGTAAATACAAACAAAATCTGTTTCCATAATACCAACTGTTGTATTATATCAAGGAAATGCAATTACCCTTCCTCCTTATTTAGATTTTAGATGCCTGTTGCTACGCATTTGGGCAATGTATTAAACATTAGTCATTACAATATTATTGTTATTTATTTTTATTTGTTTCTAAGAAGTGCCTCATACTATATGACTAGAGATGTACAGTTATTGTTAGTTATGTTTGTGTGCCTGTCCATGAGAAGGAGCAGAACTGGATTTAAAGCCTGATTATTGTGTTTTATACTTTAATGATAAAGTTTTATTTGCCTTCACATTTTTGCTTATTACAAAAATAAATTTAATTGATTACAAAAGCTGTCTACCGTGGCTTGATTTATAGTGTTTTAAGACTTTGAACAAGAACATACCACAGAGGAGTCTTCGGACCAAATTTTAAGTCATTTAAAATGCTTATGATTTAGGCCAGACTCAACTTACTTTACCTAACCTGAGAATAATAAATAAGGTTAAAGGTGTTACGATCAAAATACACACTGCAAAACACAACAGATAGATCTAAGCACTCAAAAAAAAGAGGAAAATTAAAAATGGTCAAGCAACCGCCATTAGAAAACTTGAGGGGGACCGACTCACATAATAAAACAAATCAGGGATAATGTAGAGTCATTATCAGACAATAATCCTGACAGGGTGAACAGGACCCAAACATGACACCGAGTCTATATGTTTGCATAAAAATGATGTTCATGAAATGATAAGTGCTGTTTATAAGTATTTTTGATCAAAAAACACCAGAAACACCAGCGACATTTGCTGTTGGACTGATAATGTCAGGAAACATGACTGTCACTGTCACACTGATCCAACTGATGTTTGTCAGGTCAGATTTTAAGATTCTTTAAGTCTCTTAATAAAGTCCATCTTCCACATGAAAACAGACAAAACAGAGAGAGAAACACAGAATAGCAAAACAGCCCTGTCTGCCTGTGGATTGTTCAAGAAATTAAAGTGTTTATTTCCTTCAGTAACAGATTTTAGGGGCGTCACTGTGAGCTGCTATTAGAAATGAATTTACAAATAATGGTTAATAACAAAAATTTCTTGATATTATTGCTGTGACTGTTACATTTTCATGATTTACTTCATATATCAGTGTGAATATCTGCTCTATAAAGTATGTGGACTCACTCATCTGTGATCTGATGTTTTCTCTCTGTTTCTTCATCCTCTTCATTCGTTCTTCTGCTCTCTCTTCCTCTGCTCTTCTTCTCTCTTTCATCTCCTGTAAAATCTTTCTGTCTATTTCAAAATGGCGGCCGTTGTTTTGTGCCACTGTCTCCTCAATCTTCTCCAGCAGCTCCTTGATCTGAGTGTCGTCACTCCTGTTGTGATTGTTGAGAACATGATACCTGTTCCCACATTTGTCCAGCAGCTGCTGGAGATCCTGTCCTTCACTCTCAATGTGCTGCTCTATAGATGTGTCTAACAGAGAGTCTCCACGAGTGAACAGAACTATAGTGTGACTCCAGACTCTCTCACTGAGAAGATCCAGATGATCCAGCACTGCTTTTCTCTCAGTCTCTTTAAATCCAGTGTCCACATCTATGATCAGTAGTACAGCGTGTGGTCCTGGAGGACACAGAGACACACTGAGCAAAATCTCCTGTTTCAGTATCTCAGGACTGTCCTCTACAGGAACATTAATTCTCCATCCTGGAGCTTCAATGACAGTGATGTGTCTGTCTGCTACTTCTCCATGTCTCCTTACACACTGAGCAGATCTCTTCAAGTCAAACTCCTCTCTGCCCAGGATGGTGTTTCCTGATGAACTCTTACCAGCATATCTATACCCCATCAACACAATCCTCAGATCTGAGAGATGTTGAGTGTCACCTGAAACAAACAGAACAAAACACACTTCTTAATGTGGGTGAGATCTTAAATCTTCTTTAAGGTTTAGAAAATGATAAAATGATTTTGGTAATTGTGTAGCTGCTGGAGAGTTACTGAAATAAAGTTTACCATATCTGTATGAGTGTCAAACTACACATATTGATAAAAATGACAAATTAGTGTATCTCACATTAAATCAACTCTTAAATCAGAGTTAGAGCAAAAGTTATCAATAGAAAATTATTATGAATTATGGAGAAAAGAAAATTGCTTAATTTCAATGATCTGCACACAAAGCAACAGATCACACAGATTAATCAAAACTAAATTACAAATATCGTCAGAATAATGTTTTAGAAAGCATATGGGTCAAAGACGAATAAGGGGATTCAAGCATCAAAACAGTAAGTGTAATACAGCTTTGAATTGTTGTTTTTCATTACATCAGAATGGATCCTGTTTAATTAGTTTGTTTTTTTTCTGAGCAAAAATCAAATATACATTTTTACCATGATTTACAGAAGACACCCACTAAAATTCAGTGTAAATCTTGTCAGGAATATTTCCAACAAAAATCTCATTTATTCCATATTAAAGATGAATCACTTTTACCCCAAATGCTAATTACTTGTAATTTTACATTTTTAAACTTTGCCACTATCCTAGGTTTTGCCCATTTGTCAGCAAGAATTTTTTCTACTCATTTAAAATGTAATAAAATTTAGTATGCTCTCATATACTTTAATATATTTTAATAAGTACAGGTCAGAATAAGTATGTTGTTTCAATTTTTACATAATTGTTACACTGAATGACAATGGAAGATTATTTCACCCACATGGACATTTTTTTTCTCCCAAAACTTATTTGAAACATTAAAAACAGATGTTTTACTTGTGTTTAATGTGCCTCCTATGTATATAAAATCAATTGTAAATTTCTATTGATGTGGACATCTAAATGTCTTTGACCCATATTCATTAAAAATAATCAAATTGGTGATCTAAAGCAATGAATGAATCTCTTGTGTGTGTGTTCACTCCTGGGAAAGTGTTATCAATGCACTGGTGTCTATTAGCTCTAGAAAAGATATGACTGTATTATATTTACATTCATTTACATGTATGACGAGACTCACTTCCTGCTACTTAACAGACAAACATGAGCGTGTCTATAGATGTAAAGATGATGTTTAAAATTACAGTGCTCAGCGTAAATGAGTGTCCCTTTGAAAAGTAACATTTTAAACAATATCTCAATTAACACAAAATCATTTTCCAAAATGCTGACAAGACTAAGTTTTATATAACATCGCTTTAACTTATAACATGAAAGTAAGGTTAATAATATAACTTAAAGAATTAAATTTTCAGTTTTACTCAAATTAGGGTGATGCAAAAATGAGCACCCCACTGAAAGTCTCTGAAGCAAAGCTAAATTTTAGACTACAAATGTCTAATTTAACAAGAATTCAAGCACAGTTGAGTCTAATTCCTCATTACACAGGTGTCCAGCAGACAGTTGACTATAAAAGGGTGTTAAAACCCCTTCCCATTTCATGCTGTCAGCAATGGCACCACATGGAAGAGAAATGTCACAAAATAATTTCTTTACACCAGAAAGGTAAAGGTAGGGATGTGCCGAACGAAGCTTCTGAAGCAGTGAGGCTTTTACAACAAACTGCATCGGTGCTTCGAAGCTTTTGAAACAGTGCTCTACTTCGCCATCTGGTGTTCAATAAAAATTCCTACACTACCAGTGTCATTCAATTTTGTTTGTTGGGATTTCATTGTAAGGTTTATTTGTATATTTATGAACCATATATGTCATTAGAAAGATGGTGGTGCGTCTGTGTGCAGCGAAATTTCATGACAGTAAAGACTTTCTGTTCTTTTTACTCGCATCAAACTTGTATCTGTTCACCTTCTAAATAGATTGTTTAATACGCCAATAAATTAGGTCTGTGATTTTTTTCATTGCACCATTTTTTTGTGTTCCNGTATATTTAAAAAAAAAAAAAAACACACACACACACACGCAAAGGCACAAATGCAATTTCATGCTTTTATTCAAGAATATTTTTTGTTTCACTGTGCTGGAGCTTAAGCGGCTCCTTACTAATCACGTCACCAGCTTTAGAAAATATTCGTTAGTTTGAGCCCGACGTGACGTGTCATTGAGGTAACGAAGCTTAATTTCCACAGGTCACGTGACAGCCTCATTTGAAGCAATGCTCCGGAACACTGTTTCGAAGCACTAGAGTGTCGAAAACTCGAGACGTATGTCGACACTGGGTATCGAACTACCCATCCCTACGTAAAGGCTACAAGATCAGCAAAGCTTTACTTATCAGTCAGAAAACTAGCAAAAGTGGTACAAAAATTTAAAAAAGATGGAACTGCAACCATCTCACAGAGACGTCCAGGTCGTCCATGGAAGTTAACACCTCGACAGGAGCATCTTCTGATGAGAAGGGTTGAAGAAAATCGGCACGCAAGTTCACTGCAGTTATCTAAAGAAGTAGAAAGCCAAACTGGGGTGCCTATTTCCCGTGACAATATGGCGTACACTGCAGACCCAGGTGAAAAAATGTACACTTCTATAATGTACTTAAAGTGCTCTATTTTCACGCACTAATTTTGTACTTAGTGCTGTCTGAAAATAGCACAGTTGAGTACACTTAGATGTTCTTAAGATTATCTTAAGAAGTACTGAAATATAATTTTTTGTATATTAAGTTCAGAATTAGTGCACGAAAATAGAGCACTTTAAGTACATTATAGAAACGTACTTTTTTTTTCACCTGGGGAGGAATAGCATGCATGGGTGCCGTCCACAAAAGAAGCCTCTCCTAAAGCCCAGGCACAACAAAGACAAAGATGAAGACTACTGGGACTCTATACTCTGGAGTGATGAGACCAAGATTAATGTTTTTGGAACTGATGGCTTCAAAACTGTATGGCGTCGCAAAGGTGAGGAATACAAAGAAAAATGCATGGTGCCTACAGTGAAACATTGCCAGCAGCCATATCACCCTGTAGCCCAAGACTGGTTGCCCACTGAAGCTAAGCAGGGCTGAGCCTGGTTAGTACCTGGATGGGAGACCTCCTGGGAAAAACTAGGTTGCTGCTGGAAGAGGTGTTAGTGAGGCCAGCAGGGGGTGCTCACCCTGTGGTCTGTGTGGGTCCTAACACCCCAGTATAGTGATGGGGACACTATACTGTCAAAAAGCACCGTCCTTCGGATGAGACGTTAAACCGAGGTCCTGACTCTCTGTGGTCGTTAAAAATCCCAAAGAGTAGGGGTGTAACCCGACATCCTGGCCAGATTTGCCCATTGGCCTCCATCATGGCCTCCTAATAATCCCCATATACTGATTGGCTTCATCACTCTGTCTCCTCTCCACCAGTAAGCTGGTGTGTGGTGGGCGTTCTGGCGCAATATGGCTGCCGTCGCATCATCCAGGTGGATGCTGCACATTGGTGGTGGTTGAGGAGATTCCCCCTACTATATGTAAAAAAAGTGCTTTGAGTACCCAGAAAAGCGCTATATAAATGTAACAAATAATAATATGGTGGTGTCAGTGTCCTTATGTGGGGCTGCATGAGTGCTGTTGGTGTCGGGAGCTACATTTCATTGATGGCATCATGAATTCACAGATGTACTGCTCTATATTGAAAGAGAAGATGCTACCCTCACTCCGTGCACTTTTCCAAAATGACAATGATCCTAAAGACACATCTAAGGCCACTGTTGGATTTCTGAAGAAGAACAGGGTGAAAGTGATTCAGTGGCTCCTGATCTGAACCCAATCGAACACCTATGGGGAATTCTGTTGAGCATCACTCTCCATCCAGCATCCAGTCTCTAAAAGAGGTCATTCTTGAAGAATGGAAAAAGATGGATGTTGCAAAATGTCACCAACTTGTTCATTCCATGCCTAGAAGACTCGGTGCTGTCATTAAAAATCATGGAGGAAATACAAAGTACTAGATGTAGCAGTTTTTGTTGTGGGGTGTACTCATTTTTGCATCACACTAATTTAAGTAAAACTGAGAATTTTGTTCTCTAAGTTATATCATTAACCTTATTTTCAAGTTAAAGAGATGTTATATAAAACTTAGTCTTTTCAACATTTTGGAAATTGTTTTTGTGTTCATTGAGATATTGTTTAAAATGTTACTTTTCAAAGGGAGTGTACTTAAATACGCTGTCACTGTATCAAGACAAGCTGATTGCAGTTGTTTGATTGCATGTATTTTCTATGGATTAGATAAAGCGATGTCCATTTTCAGAAGCACACCTAATGAAGAACTGGATTGTTTAAGAAATTAAAGTGTTTATTTCCTTCAGTAACAGATTTTAGGAGCGTCACTGTGAGCTGCTATTGGGAATTAATCTACAAATAACGGTTCATAACGAGAAGTTTCTTGATATTATTGCTGCGACTGTTACATTTTCATGATTTTCTTCATATATCAGTGTGAATATCTGCTCTATAAAGTATGTGGACTCACTCATCTGTGATCTGATGTTTTCTCTCTGTTTCTTCATCCTCTTCATTCGTTCTTCTGCTCTCTCTTCCTCTGCTCTTCTTCTCTCTTTCATCTCCTGTAAAATCTTTCTGTCTATTTCAAAATGGCGGCCGTTGTTTTGTGCCACTGTCTCCTCAATCTTCTCCAGCAGCTCCTTGATCTGAGTGTCGTCACTCCTGTTGTGATTGTTGAGAACATGATACCTGTTCCCACATTTGTCCAGCAGCCGCTGGAGATCCTGTCCTTCACTCTCAATGTGCTGCTCTATAGATGTGTCTAACAGAGAGTCTCCACGAGTGAACAGAACTATAGTGTGACTCCAGACTCTTTCACTGAGAAGATCCAGATGATCCTGCAATGCTTTTCTGCGTGTCTTTTTAAATCTAGTGTCCACACGTATGATCAGTAGTACAGCATGTGGTCCTGGAGGACACAGAGACACACTGAGCAAAATCTCCTGTTTCAGTCTCTCAGGACTGTCCTCTACTGTGTAATTCCTCCACCATCCTGGAGCTTCAATGACAGTGATGTGTCTGTCTGCTACTTCTCCATGTCTCCTCACACACTGAGCAGATCTCTTCAAGTCAAACTCCTCTCTGCCCAGGATGGTGTTTCCTGCTGAACTCTTACCAGCTCCTTTATACCCCATCAACACAATCCTCAGATCTGAGAGATGTTGAGCGTCACCTGAAACAAAAAGAGAACAAAACACACTTATCCTGTTGTGTGCGTTTTCTGAACAGTTAACAAGAAAGCTGTACTAAATTATGCTAATCATAATAATACAAACGTCTCATTGAGTTCAGTTAATATGGTTAACTAAATTATGAAGAAATTAATCGTTTAATTTCCTTAATCATGTGGTGACTGTATTCTGCAAATTAACCTAAATACAATTTGTGACAAGCCATATTTATAAGTGTAGAGCCCTTCCTTTTTTATGAAAGATCTTTATGGGAGTTTTTATTATTGAAAAGAAAAGTGTTATAAGAGTTATTTGCTTTTGTGATTAAGAGCATTTAAATATTGGAATGTGGATTCACATTTGGGATTGCAATTATTTTTTTTTTTATCTTTTTTTTTTTATTTTGAGGGTGAAGTTATTTGCAAAGTGATTCATATTTTGTTAGTGTACAAAGTTTTAATGCTGTTAAAATTTAGGGGAAAATGACAGAAAACGTATTTTTATTTCATTGGAAATCTGTTTAACCAATGAGGTGCTCTCATGGTGACCCCTCGAGTTCGAGGGGCGAAGTCAAGAGAGATGGGAAAAAGATAATAATACAGCTTGATGTCGTCGGTAGAGTTGAGTGAGGATTATCAACAAAAAAAAGACTGAACTTAACTATTTTAACAGTTAAGAGACTGTAAGAACTGAATATCCAAAAAGATTGAGTTTAGAAAGGGATTTATTTTGGTTTTTGAAAAGGCGATTGAACTAACAAAAGTGATCGAAAGTGTCTGAGAAGTGTGCACTGATGACGGAGTGATCGGAAGGAGAGATCCAAGCTGCTGTTTTGCCGTGGAAAATCGGGATTCGCTCGTTGATGGAGAAGTTCGTCTGGACGTGTTGATCGTCGTCGCTGGATGCCTCCAGTATGCTGCTGTTCTTTCCTTTGTGCTTCCTGATTTGGGATCGGTAACGATTTCCTGGAATCGCGTTTCTCTGGATCTGTGAGTACTCAGTGTGGTGTCAAATTACAAAGAGCTCCAACATAGCGCGCCAACGAACAAACTAAAATCCCAGCTGGGTAGAATACATTACTTTGGGTTTATTGTGGTTTAATGTGATTTTCTGGACTTCATGTGAATTGTGGTTTCATTGATTGAATTTCATTTGAAGAGAAGGAAAAAACAACAAATCAAAAGAGTTCCAGTTTTAATAAATGCATGTTTATTGTTCAGTTCACATCCTGATGTTTTTTGTTTTTCTACTTTCCCTGTCTAATTCTAAGTCATTAATCTAACACTATCAAGTGAATATCTGAAGATCTGGGTTTATTTATTTATTTATTTGAAATATAAATTGAGTACATTTAGAAATGTGCCTCTCACCAGGTTATTGTAATTTAGAAGTTCCCCTAGATATAATTCTCATATTTTCGAGCCATATTTATTGGTGAGAGGGCTACATAAGCACAAGCGACTTTATGGAGAACAAAAAGCTTACAAAACATTAGCTGTATCGACCAATCTGAAAGTGAAAGCAGTAGTAAAGTCTCACAGAAACAGTAAACACGTCGAGTTTGATTAAAAGTCATTTTTACAATGAATAAACAAGAAAAATACGTTTATTTTTTAAATTAAAAAATGCTTACTTAATTCCATTTTCCACCGTCTCAGTCGGAGTTTCACAGTAATGCGGGTTCACGTTGATCTTTCTGGACTTTCACACAGGTGTTCAGATCATGGGCGGGGCTACAGGTGTAGCCTACGGAAGAGTGCGAAGATGATCTTCGAGGTTGATTGACACACCACATAAATAAGATGTTAGCGATTTTTTTTTCAAATGTTATATCTTTAAATCCAGATTTTTTTTTAAAAAGTGACTGATATTTTAAGAATAATCTACTTCATACATCACATACTTATTTTATTTAAAAGTAACTATGTTGCAAGTTGCAGAATTTAGTCTCCATGCAGTCAATAATTGTATCCATTAAAACTCATATTTGATCATCAAAATTACATATAAACGTTGTGAAAATAATTTCATGCCCTAAAGTAGTTCGAATGTAACTCTACACCCTTGCTTTATTTATTATAAGCAGATTCATGAATATGCAAATCAGTCCCCGCCTCCTCTCAATCACAGCAGCTCAGAATACCTGATCCACTCGTCAACTTTACTATAGTAATCGCACCACAATGGCAAGTGGAAATACTGTTTAAATTCAGCCATATATGTTTGAACAAGAAACTAGTACATTGACTGATTTCAAACCGCGTTTTTGGTTCACAGCAGTTTTAAGTTGAAAATACTCAGCAGTGCTGTTGACTTTTCTTAAAGCATCTTAAAAACACAGACATATTAACAACTTGATTTTCACCACAGGAGTCTTTAATTATTTAATCTTAATTTGAGTCCTTGTGATATACAGGACAATCAAAACAAGTAAAAGATTCAAGCATCAACATAACCTTATAACATTTTCTTTCACATTTAATAAGAAAAGAATAAGCCTAAATGTCATTGTTCAAATGTTTTTGATACATTACATATTTTTAAAAAAATTATTTCATTCATTCTTCTTCAGGATTAACAAATGTTAAAACATGATATGAAACAAATGTTTATAAATGTTATATTCACAGAAACAATATGAGTTTAATTGTTATTTAAGGCAGTCAGATTTGAGTTGTTCAGGGTGTTCAGAGCTCTTCTGAATCACTGAGATCCCGTCCATATCCAGCTCCACTGAATGAACACTGAAGGAACCAATGCCCTGTAAAAACAACAGCAGGACCAACACCATTCAGAAATACATTTTACTTTCACCATTTCTGTTCTTCTGTTTTTACTAGGACACTAAACACACGCAGGTCTTTCAGCAACAGTCCTGTTGAGTTTAAATCGCACAGATACTGAATGATTCAGAGAGAAGAGCTTCTACATGATCAGTTTAGAAAGGGTTAAAAACAACCATTCTTCTTCATGTTCTCATTCTGTAGCGCTTGAACCAGTTTCTCTGCCTCACCTGTATGTTTGTGAGAATCTCTGTCACTGTTTCCTTCTGCTGAGGCTCACGGGTGAGTAAGAACAGGAATCCTCCTCCTCCTGCTCCTGCCAGACTCTGTCCTAAACTCAGCGGCTGAAGAGCGTTCATCATGGATCTCACTGCCGCCGGCTCACAGCCTGGAGCCATCAGCTTCTTCTGCTGCCAGTATGTGTCCATACACTCGCCCAACCTGAGGAGAGACCCTGAGAGAAAGAGTCAAATAATAGAGTGTGTGTGTGNTATTTTGATCTGTGACCACGTTCTTTGCCATTCCGATCATTTAGCATTTTTTTTTAAGTTTGTGCTATATATTTTTACATGTGTTTTTAAATTTGTAACGCTTTAACGATTCAGGCTTATTATTTTTTGATCCGTGACCGCAATATTATTGGCGGGAATCTGATCCCATAAAAGACCATGCGACACAGTGGGAAGGACGCACGAGAGGAGACCTGCGCGTTTAATTGATGTATAGGCCTACTGTATGTAATACTGCATTTACAATGCTTATCAGTGGTGTGCACTTTGATCGCGAAAGTGAGAGTGCCCTTGCGGTCGCATCGCTGTGCCCCCGCGTTCCCATTTCTCCCGATGTGAACCGTGAGCTCCAGTCCACAGTTTAGAGCGGTTAAGGCCCGCATATACTTCATTCCCCGTGTTCCGCTCAAGCGCGCGAGCCTTTCACAGAAACTCCTTTCCTTTGCCCGTGAGCGCGAAAAGACACGTTCGGGGCATGCAAACGTGCACCGTCAGTGGTCATAACAATACCACCCGCGGGACGCAGTTCCATTCCCCCCACTTTGAAAATGTCTCCTGCGCCCCTGGTAATAGATCATGTTATTTTGACTGTGTGATGTACCTGAGATCTTATAAAAACCTGCTGTATTATTTTTGCTAGTGAGATTCTGTGAGATTGTTATGAGAAATCTCCCGGCCGTGGCCCGGCGCCACGAGGGGGCAAAGGGGGCATTGATCTGATCTGATTTGATCTGATTTGTGCCCCCTCAGTTTCAATTTGTCCCCATTCGTTCACCCGATCGATTTTAACTTTTTTAACGTGTAAGATAACACGGGTGTGAAGAGAACGTTCGATACGCCACTGCTAAATTAAAACCTGCTTTCCATATCCCCTGCTGGCGCTGAGCCAGAGATTGACGCGCTCTGTGCTTTTCATATTTCACAACTATTCAGTTTTCAACCACATGACAAGTTTATTTGAGGTTTCATACGTTTGAATGAGGTCTAGGCTATATATAAAAAAGACATTTATAAATGCAGATTCCATACACTCATATGGAAGCTGCGATAATCCTTTAAATTATAATTTGACGAAGTTGTTTATTCATATCAGATACAATCCATATGAAACAAAGTTTACTCTCTTATCCCAGTTCACCAGCCACTTATGTTTATTTCGGGGAAAATGGATGAATTTATGTAATGTAAATCCGACAGATCCTCTGTTTTATCATCTAACGATCAGTAAAGGCGTTTAAACAAAACACATTCACTTCCACATATTTGACAATCGGAAAATATCATACAATTCATGATATAGTTTACAAGTTTGTGAATATTTTAAATAAAAAAGGAAAAACAAAATCAACGCGATACCTGTGGCTTGGCTGCATGACGCGGCGCCAAGGAATGAATTTAAAATAATGTTCTAAAAAAACAGGGTTTCCCAAACGGGGGTTCGCGAGGGGATTGCAAGTTGATGACAAGCAATTAATTAAATTATAATTAAATCATTAAAAATCAAACAAATCTAATATTCAAATAAAAAAAAATCTAAATTTGGCAACAAAACTTAATATTTTATTTCTTTATTCTGCATACAACCATTCAGTTACAGAACTGAACGCGTCTGCTCAATTCAAAGTGGGCTGAACGAGAGTCGCACCTCACTTTGCCCATTTCGCCTCACCTTTGACTGACAAGATGATGGAGGAAAATTTGGTTTCAAAGAGAAATGTAAAAGCGCCTATTTAAGCGAGTTTGTCATTGATTGTACTGTTTTGTTGTTGTGTTTTCTATTAAGAATATAATGAACACGTTATTAAAATGCGTTCACCGGCGTTCATAACCGTGCGTGTCCACTGACGCATTTTACTTTCACTTTTGAAATAGTGATTCAAAAGCCCTATTTTGAATCACTAATTCACTACCACCCCCCGGCCCCCTCCAGAATTATGAATGCAGTTTGTGTGTCCTGCCGCCGGCCCTGCCGTGATTACAAGTATTCAAGGACATTTGCTGGAGCCTGTCTTTATTTGCTTTAAGTTAGAGCACTAGAGATCTATTTCTCGTGTAATAGTGTTCAAAAGGGTCAAAACTTGGGTAAAGTTGGTTTTATATTCGCACATTCGGACATCCGTATTCAATAGCTTGTTAATCACACTACATTGGACATTCAGTGGACATTCACAAGTAAATATGCCATTAAAACAATACTTGCCTATTTTGATCGACTGTGAAAAATGTTGTAAGTTGACAATCGTTGGTTGTCAATATCATGTCGCTGCTTAAAATTCGCAAACATTAATTTATTGCACATTTATTGGAAAGTCTGAATTGATCATAAGTCCGAATGTGCGATTATAAAACCAACTTTACCCAAGTAAAACATTGTCGGACTAAGCTGACGTCGATTAGGAGACGACACAGGTACATTTAGGCCAAGTTATGTGCGTAGTGAAAAAATCTACGTCAGTAGAAAACAAAAACAGAGATTACATAAAACTCAGGGCTATGTTCCAAAAATAACATGTTTTTCCACAAATTATCCTTCAAAAATATGCAACATGTAAAACGACGAACTAAACTAATGAATAAAACTCTCTTGCGCGCACAAACATTATTAGCTGTATCGACCAATATGAAAGTGAAAGCAGTCATAATGTCTCACAGAAACAGTAAACACGTCGAGTTTGATTAAAAGTAAATTTTACAATAAATTAACAGGGAAAAGACGATTAGTTTTTAAAATAATAAATGCTTACTCAAGTCCATTTTGTCAGTAGGAGTTCCAGAGTAAATGTAGGTTCTGCAGCACTCTAGTGTTGATCTTTCTGGACTTTCACAGGTGTTCAGATCATGGGCGGGGCTACAGGTGTACGGAAGAGAGCGAAGCTGATCTTCGAGGTTGATTTACACATAGGCAAAAATAAGATGATAATATATATTTTTTTTAAATGATATTTAAAGAGTAAACTATTCCTAATCCCACGATTAAAAGATTGTTTTTTAAAAAAGTAACTATGTTACAAATTGTAGAATTATTTAGTCTCCATGCAGTCACTATTTTTTTCCATTAAAACTCATATTTGATAAATTACATATTTAAACGTAGTGAAATTAATTTTCATGCCCTAAAATAGTTTACTTCATTTAGTATAAGCAGATTCATGAATATGCAAATCAGCCCCCGCCTCCACTCGCTCACAGCAGTTTAGAAAACTTGTTTCACAATGGCAAGTGGAAATACTGGTTTATCAGCCATATATGTTTGAACAAGAAACTAGTAGCCTACATCGACTGATTTCAAACCACGTTTTTGGTTTACAGCAGTTTTAATTTGAAAATACTCAGCAGTGTGGACTTTTCTTAAAGCATATTAAAACACCACATAGACATATTACCAACTTAATTTTTACCACAGGAATTATTTAATCTTAATGTGAGTCCTTGTGATATACAGTATGATCTAAAAAAAACAAGGAAAAGATCCAAGCATCAACATGGCCTTCTTCCACATTTAGTACAGAAATGAATAAGCCTAAATGTCATTGTTCAAATGCTTTTGATACATTACATATTTTTTTAAAATCCTTTCATTCATTCATTCTTCAGGATTGACAAAATGTTAAAATGGGAAAAATCTATATTAAACAAATGTTATATTTACAGAAGCAATATCAGTTTAATAGTTAAGGCAGTCAGATTTGTGTTGTTCAGGATGTTCAGAGCTCTTCTGAATGACTGAGATTCCGTCCATATCCAGATCCACTGAATGAACACTGAAGGAACCAATGCCCTGTCAAAACAACAGCAGGACCAACACCATTCAGAAAACACATTTTACTTTCATCATTTCTGTTCTTCTGTTTTTATAGGACACTAAACACACGCAGGTCTTTCAGCAACAGTCCTGTTGAGTTTAAATTGCACAGATATTGAATGATTCAGAGAGAAGAGCTTCTACATGATCAGTTTAGAAAGGGTTAAAAACAACCATTCTTCTTCATGTTCTCATTCTGTAGCGCTTGAACCAGTTTCTCTGCCTCACCTGTATGTTTGTGAGAATCTCTGTCACTGTTTCCTTCTGCTGAGGCTCACGGGTGAGTAAGAACAGGAATCCACCTCCTCCTGCTCCTGCCAGACTCTGTCCTAAACTCAGCGGCTGAAGAGCGTTCATCATGGATCTCACTGCCGCCGGCTCACAGCCTGGAGCCATCAGCTTCTTCTGCTGCCAGTATGTGTCCATACACTCGCCCAACCTGAGGAGAGACCCTGAGAGAAAGAGTCAAATAATAGAGTGTGTGTGTGAGTGTGTGTGTGAGTGTGAGTGTGTGTGTGTGTGTGTGTGTGTCTCACCCTCTCTGCAGGCTTCAGCACACTCCTCTGCATTGGTCACCAGCTGCTCTGCGTTCTGGACGATGGAGGGTAAACGCGCGTACCAGCTCCGCACCACGTCCTGCACACACACAGTGATCCAGTGACACAAACACAGCGTTCATGAAGTCTGACCGTCAGCATCAGCCGCTCGTACCTGCAGCAGGTTCCGCGCTAAACGCGTCTTTCCAGTGTAAACCAGAAGAAGATGCTGCTGCAGGACAGACAGGAAGTCTTGAGTGAGAGAGAGCTGTTCTACTTCCACTCTCAGGGGTAATTGAGCTGCAGATCGCGCCAGCTTCACTCCTCCAAACAGCCCGCCAACCTGATCCTGCCATCCACCACCTAAAACACCAACAAATACAAAACACCTTCAAATTCAGTAAATGTAAAGTTCTGCCTGGTCGAGCTTCACAGCCCTCTCATACCAGTGGTGAGGATCTGCTCCAGGTAAAGAACATCATGAATGAGAGAGTTTGTGTCGAAGCTCCGTCCCGTGCATCT
>RJVU01014544.1:62907-75539 GCA_003731715.1 Anabarilius grahami
TACATAATTAATAATTAATTATCTAGGCACCATTATGCATTACCAATATTTCTTCTGCTCTTTCTTGCACATTTTGTTTGTACAGGAGAAGTTTTATGTGCATTAATCCAAAAAACTATTACTGCACATTTAAACGTTGTAAATCAAAAGTAACGTCCTCACCGAGACCAGAACCATGTGGCAATGAAGAGCAGCTGTGGATCTCCAGTCCTCCCCCCCAGCGCTGCAACAGCTGCTCTTTCAGAGAGACAGGAGACGACACACACACCAGATCACTGCACACACACACAGCTTTCAGCAGCGCACCTAAAATAAACAAAGTGAGCATTTACAGAATGTTTACAGACATTTCTGCAATTTATTTTTTACATACAAACATTCTCAAGCACAGAAATGTGTTATGTGTCACATGTCACAGTATCACATGTCCTCTCACCTGGAGCATGAGGTTGGCAATAGTCCTCCAGGTCAGTAAGATCCTCACAGAGAGTTTCAGTGGAGAAGCTGCAGGACGGTTCACCGCTGGTGCTGACCAACAGCAGATGAGGCTTTGGGACGCGTCGAACTCGAGCTCCAATCGGACGTCTTCCATCCACCTTGATGGCCACATTGACCACCAGTCCACCATGTTCAAACGCTATAGGAGGAGTGTCACTCCAGCCGCCTGGTGATGAATTCAAACACACACTTTCAGCACACAGTGAGAAAGACACAATGAAATCTGAGTACTTGAGCTAAAATTGTTTTCATATGTTTATGACTTCTGAATATAAAGTTCAAAAGAACAGCATTTATTTGAAATTAATAAGTATTTATTTTTCCAAATAAACTGTTCTGACCCCAAACTTTTGAACATTAGTGTATCTATCTGTAGTTCTGTCTATGAGGCCTGTAAACATTCATAACTCAAAGGGATTTAAAACTTTTTTTTAAACTCCAAGTGTCACACGGCACCATCAAACACAATCTCTCTGATCAGATTTCCTGCTGTACAGCTGAGATGAAGAATGCTGTTCTCACCTGACAGATCCAGTCGAGCAGGACACTCCACTTCCTGCCACTCGCCTAAGGGCGGCATCTCTCCTTGACCAATGAACACAAACTGTCGCGCTGACATCACTGCCTTCCGCAGCAGTATCTGTCCCGCCCCCTCATAATGTCGGGCAGCTCGCACCAACAAATCTGGTCTTTAGAAAACAATAACAAATCTAATAGCATCTCACTTTAAAGGCCCTGATATACTCACGACAAAGCTCATTTTCGTTCTTTGCTTTGAAATAAGGGACCAGCGATGTACTGTTATTGAACAGTCAAGTCACGTCACGTTTATTTATATAGCACTTTATACAACAGATAGCTTTAAAGGGGACCTATAATGCCCCTTTTCACAAGATGTAATATAAGTCTCTGGTGTCCCCAGAATGTGTCTGTGAAGTTTCAGCTCAAAATTCCCCACAGATCATTTATTATAGCTTGTCAAATTTGCCCCAATTTGGGTGTTTTTGTGTGTGTCTCTTTAAATGCAAATGAGCTGCTGCTCCCGGCCCCCTTTCCAGAAGAGGGCGGAGCTTTAACAGCTCATGCTTTGGTTGCTCAACAACAACAAAGCTGGAGAATCTCACGCAGCCAAAATGAGGATTGTCAGTAACGGTGTTCAGCCTTACATTGATCAAACCGGAGTCGACACTGATGGAGAGACTCAGGAAGAAGTTACAACTTTTACAACGCTCTACTAAAACAACTCTTCCTCTTCTAACAGTGTCAATGTCCCTTTTAATTAGAATTACAACTTCAGTTTCTTCTATAAAGCACATCTAAGCTTGGCAGATTGAACAGATAAAATTAACCAGAGTTCCATGTCAAAGAAGGCGGAGCCTCAGAGCCACACCTACCTATTATGCAATCGCCACGGACCAATGGTTGTTCGAATGTTTTCCAGAAAGTTTGAGCAGAAAGTTGTTTCAAAGTCCCAAAACTTCATAATTTTATTCGAAATTACACAAGAGCAGTTCATTCTTCAATTTCACTTTAAGTACATCAGGGCCTTAAGGCTATCAAATTTTTAAACTTTAAAAAAAAAAAAAAAAATCTATTAGTTCTGACCTGCTAAACCAGTGTTTTCTTTGATTAGCCAGTTCTTGGACACCAGCGTTTAAGTTTCCGTCCTCTAGGAGTTTGAAAGCAGGAGCCCATGACGGATTCGCCGCTGGTCCGCTGCGCAAACCGCCCTTCCCCTCGCCCGCCAGACAGCCGAGAACATCTGCGATACAGGCCAGACAACGTGCTGCTACTCCCAGATCACCACTGCTGTTTGCAGCAACTGAGAAAAGAGAATATTAGTACCCTCAAAAGTCAACAGATGTGAACCATTTCTCATCTTTTGCTCCTCACCTGAATCTAGCGCCTGTAGAAGCGCCTCCTGCTGCCGGACAGCGCTGCTGCTCTGAAGAATGGCAGTAGATTGAGATCCGCGTGGCCTTGCAGAGTGTCCACGGCTCTTCGTCGACCCACACTGAAGAACAGCTCCTCTCTCCAGCGCAGCTCCGTCTGCTGGTCCGTCAGGATCAGAATATCCCTGAGCGAGAGTCTCCAGGCTTCCTTCCAGCTGTCCAGCCCACCAGTGCCACCCAGAAGCCAACAAACACCCTCCAGTCCTACGGGTCCTGAACGTGGCATGAAAACCGGGAACAATCTGGCGTCCAGCAGACAGCATGACTCGGTCCTCTCAGGTCCCCAGAGGTCCAGAGGCCTTTAACACACACACATATTTTGAAAACACTGTATGGTGCTTTGACCAGGGCCTAAAACTTTTTGCCAAAACTGCCAAAGGCAGGTGACTTGAGAAATTTTACAGACCAGAAATATTTTTTTACCAGCCATAAAACTGTTTAACTGTGTTTAAAACGACTTTAACCCAAAAATCTTGCGGCTATGGCAGTCTCAGTCTAACCAAAACATACAAAAAATTAACTGTGGTTGTACATTTTAGATGTCATTTAGACACCCTCTTCCAGGGTTGTCAAGTTTTCACAACAAAATCTGCCCAATTGAGAAATTCGAACAATAAAAATCATTTTGTAGCTTTTTAATGTGTCGTGACAGATCGCTGTAGCGCCTCAAGAGGCTCGTGAACCGATCATCTCTTCCTACTAGTTCATTTATAGCATCAAATAAACATGAATGAACATCAGAAGGAATGTTGTTTCAAACGCGGAAAGACGTCAGTACACACCATTTTTCAAGTTCTTGTCCACCGAGGTTAATCTTCTAACTCCTGACTGCTTTGTCGGACAAAATGGCGGATTCGGCGTTATGATTGGTTAGATCGCTTGTCAATCAAACTCCCGGCGAAGGGTCAATTGCTACTTAAAACTAGCCCAAAACGTGTTTTTAAAATTCGCATTCCAAGGGCTAAATATCATGTTATTTGGGGTCGCTTCAACCCTCAAACATGAAAAACAACCCACGGCAACAGTGTCAAAGTAGCCCAATTCGGCGGGAAAACCGCAGACTTGGCAACACTGCCCTCTTCCTGTATAATCAGGTGGTTTTTGGCCACAATAAGCTGAAAAATAGACCAAACCTTCAGTCTGAAGTCTGATTTCATAAGGTATGAATGTAGAAGTTTCTTACTGTATTCCAGTCCGACTGTAAAACTCACTCCATTTTTGATTAAGGAATGAAGCAGTAACATCATCAGCATTGACCTGTGTGTAGTTAAAAGAGCATATAATAAAAGCACAATATTAGCATAAATTATTTTATATTGTTCTTCAAAACAAATATATACAGAACTTACTCATTTGTAAGTGGCTTTGGATAAAAGCATCTGCTAAATGAATGGGTAAAACAGTCTCTAAACTGACCTCTAAATTATCATGAGCTCCAAAAGCTGTGTACACGGTTAACTTTAACTCTCCGAGCATCACTCGATGACCCTGAACGATGATGTCACTGGACAGAGGTAGACGCTGGATGCAGGATGATGAGGTCAAATCAAGCCCTGACAGCATACACCCAGAATGCACCTGGACTGGACCCTTTAATTGACATCAGCACATTTTGATAATTGTGTTATTACTCACTAGACTAGATAGTAAACATGAAACATTCATAAGCAATTTTACTTCCATAATGTGGCATATTTCAAAGTGAAAAAGGGTAATCTGTCAGTTGGATAAGTTGGTTTTCATTTCCTTTACTTTGAACATTTGACAAAGATAGGTTAATATCCTCCAGACCTGTAGGTGGCAGTGCTGCACCACAGCTCCTGCTGATACACGGACATCTCCTTCCAACACGCTGTTAATCACCCTGCTGCCTTCTGACACAGACTGCACATCCTTTAAAACCAAAAGAGTTTATGAAAACACTTTTTTAGAAAAATATCTCATGTTCACGACATTTCCCACCTGAATATGAGACAGAATTATTGTCTCTGATCCTGATTCTGTCAGACGAACGACATGTTCTCGGCCCGACTGAGTCAAATAATCATAGCGGCCCTCTGGAATGTACACTGGCAACAGAGACAGATGTTACATCAGAACAACATACTATTCTTGCTATGGGAACTTTCAGTATGCAAGAACAAAATGTGAAGTATACAACACAAACAGTGCACCAAACCTTTTGCTTCTTTAGTGATTAATGAATTGGTAATAGCAGTTACTTTAAACATACTTTCTTGACTATATGTCAAACACATTTTTGAAACTTGGTTTAAAACGCAAAATTCAATTTCTAAATGCGAACCATATTTACATCCGAGACAAAGTGAAGGTGTATGCGGAGTTAAATGTATGTATTGAGCTCATGTGAATGTATAAAAACATTTGAAACATTGTCATTGCATAATGCGTATTGTTTTACATACTGTTTCTGTAAATAATAGTCATTATACAATATGCTTGTATTCCATTCTTTACACATCCAAGCAAACTTGCATTAGATGTTAAATTCTATGTAAGCTTATTTCCGCCACTAAATTTAAAAAAAGAAGGAAATTGCGACTTTTTATCTCACAATTCTGACTTTTTTCTCAGAACTGCGATATTTAAACTCATAATTGCAAGTTATAGAGTCAGAATTGTAAGATATAGAGTTGCAATTCTGACTTTTTTTCTCGCAATTGCAAGTTTTAATCATGCAATTCTGACTTTATAACTCACAGTTGTGAGTTTATATCTCATAATTCTGAGAAAAAAATACCTTTTTTATTCATTTATTTTATTTTACAAACAATATAGAGAAAGAATAGAGAGAAAAAAACTAAAAAAAAAGCAAAAGAGTACACAAGTTGAGTACCAAATGACGCACTATACACTATGCACTTATACACAATGTACTTATGCGCTGTGTACTCATTCATGTAGTGTATGAATTCTATACGTTTATTTTTATCATTCAGCGAAGTGCATGAAGTGTCCAAAATTCCACACTTCATTTTATCTGTTAATTTAGTGCATCATCCGGGTATTTAAAACGCACTTTTTCTTTTTGGAATTTTCTGTGTGAAAGCACTACTCGCACTATTTGTACTTAAAAACGTCAAAGAATAGTGCATAAGTACGCAAACTGTCACGCACATATAGAGATAGAGGCTCCCCTGAGCGTCCTCCACAGCACAGCGCGGCCGCTCCTCACTACTGCCCCCTGAGGTCCGGAGGGTGAGGTACAGCCTGCTCTCTCTCCATTGATGAATTCATGCTCTGTCAGGTCAGAGCAAAGGCACACCAAAATATCCAGAAAGAGAGATATCTGCAAGAGAGCAAGAAAAGTGAGAGGGGGATCTGAGAATCTGAGAAAGAGAACTATGTTGTGTGTGTTCACCTCAAGCGGTGGAGCTCCCGAATCCATGCCAAGATATGTACATCCGTCCAATGGTGACGTAACATGAGTCTGCAGGAGTTTCTCTGCAACAGCCCTAGAGAAAAACACCGGCCCGGACACCTGAACACCACACAGACACTTTTAGAAAACAATTCAACATGCAATCAGAACATCCCATGCCTCTTTAAATCAAAGAAAAATTTGATAAATCATTTTTAGATTTATTTTTAGGAAAAAAAAATGAATTTAGACAATAATGTAGACAAATCTGTGTATTTAAAGGAAATAACTTTTTTTTTTAAAGAAAGTAATACTTTTATTCCCTAAGTATGCATTAAATTAATCAAAAGTGACAGTAAAGACATATTTCTAATCTTACAAAAGACTACTATTATTTCAAATTATTTCTTTTGAACTTTCTATTCATCAAAGAATCATGTGAAAAATGTATCACGGTTTCCACAAAAATATTAAGTCGCACAACTGTTTCCAATATTGATAATTAGAAATATTTCTCGAGCACACGCTCAGCATATTAGAATGATTTCTGAAGGATCATGTGACACTGAAGACTGGAGTAATGATGCTGAAAATTCACCTTTGATCACAGGAATAAATTACATTTTACAATATATATTTAAATAAAAAATACTTTTGAAATGCAATAATATTTCACAATATTACAGTGTTTTTGATCAAATTAATGCAGCCTTGGTAGTATATATAGTTTGTTTAACTGCATACTATATTGAAATGTATCACAGCATCACATCATAACCAATTATAATTTTTATATAAAAGTCTTAAAGGTACAGTACCAAAACTAGTCCTTTTATTCTGACGGTAAAAGAAAGGGTGAAAACAGTCATATAAATCTAAATTATGACTGTTATTGGTGGTTTATTTGGTTTATTGTGGCCCAAAACAGCTGTGATTCAAAATCAGATTTTAATTGACAAATACAGGCACATTTATAGCAACAGACATTATCAATCAAATTCATACCAGCGGTAATTTCCCATCAGGCAGTGCGGCAAGGCTGATCTTCTCCTTTGAGCCCTTATAGATAATGTTACACACTCTGTTCTGTAAAAGCAAAATTTTCAGAAAATTAAACCCAAATGCACAATAAAAAAAATAAAAAAAAATCACCCTAATGTTGAATAACGCACCTCTGCATCGGTGAGATAGACGCCATGATTAACAGCAAAACAAGCGTCACCAGGCAGAGCCACAACCTGAACCCCAGAGAACCCGTCCCATGAAAACACTGTAAAGAGAAAAACTATTAGATACTGATAAAATTCACCAGTAAAAACACCTTCCTGAAGTGTTTTCAAAGCTTTAAACTGCTGATTTGTCTGTACGTAATAACTAAACATGTAACTGTAACTTTATATATCACGTTCAGAAAAAAATCAGATGCTTTTTGAGACATTTTGTTTGTGCATCAGACATGTGATTGTATAAATGTCAGCTCACGCTGTCGTGTTGGAATATTCAGGATCATATCAGTGCCGCACACCCAAACGCCTGGAGGAGAACCAGCGCAAATCTGGAACAACAGGATGTTTCACTAAACGTGCATTTGCCTATTAATGCACTCACCTCCTTGTGTTACATATGTACATGTGTGTGAGCATAACTGTGTGTGTTCCTCTCACCTTTGTGGACAGACAATCCAACAGCAGGTCTAAGCAGCAAACGGCTCCTTCTACAGCATCTGATCTCTGTACGGGCATCCAGCAGAAAGCCCTGCTGCAGCCATCCCACGGGAAATCTCTACCCTAAAAACACACACTCAAATGAGCACACGTCTGACAATCATCTTCATCTGAAAAGCTTTGTTTTTATTACAGACCGTGTGAAGGATGAGAATATGAGCGTCATCCAGAACATCTGCATTCACCACCTAAACACAAAACTGTTTAAAACTGTATTCTGATCATCTCTCAGAACATAGAAATATTATAGTGCTGGATAAGCAAAAAATATTCAAAATTCATTCCCTAGTCTAAAATACTAAAGAATTATTAAAGAACTATTATGCTCACCAAGACTGCATTAGTCCCTATATTTGATCAAAAGTGACAGTAAAGACATTTATAATGTTACAAAAGATCTCCATTTCAAATAAATGCAGTTCATTGAACTTTCTATTCATCTATTCATTGAGTCTGGATGGGAGACCTCCTGGGAAAGCCAGGTTTGCAGCTGGAAGGTGTGTTAGTGAGGCCAGCAGGGGGCGCTCACGCGCTAGTCTGTGTACAGTGAAGGACACTATACTGTAACAAGCACCACTGGCCTTTATCAATCATGTCCTCCTAATAACCCCTTCCACTGAATTGGCTCTATCACTCTCTCTCCTCTGCACCTGTAGCTGGTGTGTGGTTGAACTATCCCTTTAGGCTGCAAAAACATTCTTTCAACATTCATAATAATAGGAACCTTTATTAATAATTAAGTACCGATAATATTTGAGCTCTAAGCATATGTTTCAACATTGTCAAAACCACCCCCATTCATACAGATCCGCAAAAACAACTAAAAACGCTGTATTCTGCTCCCAGGCCAGTAGTTGGCGATGTCACTTTGTAAAGAAACACTATAGATGTAATACACACACATATGATGTTGCCGTTTTCACAAATTCACGTTTTTGTAGTTTACACAATGACAACAGCGGTTGCACTTTTTCAAAAGTTTTTTTTGTTGTGTAAATGAATGGCCAAACGCATAAAAAGTTTTCTGTTTTTAGTTGAAAACGGTGCATGTAAACAGTCCCTAAATCATATTAGAATGATTTCTGAAGGATCATGTGACACTGAAGACTGGAGTAATGATCTTGAAAATTCAGCTTTGCATTACAGGAATAAATTATATTTTACAATATATTAAATCAGAAAACATTTATTTTGAACTGTGATAACTTTTCACAATATTGCCATTTTTACCGTATTTTTGAACAAATAAAGGCAGCCATGGTGAGCATAAGAGGCCTATTTTTTTATTTTTTTTAAATCTCTATTGAGTGGTATATACAGTATTGCTAATGGAAGTTCATAGTTTGGAAACAATCCTCTAAAATCTACTAATGGGAAATTAAAAAAATATTATTATTACTTTAATAGATAAAATAAAGCAATTTTAAGGGTTTTTTGAGGATCTTCTTTTTAAAATAATAATGTCTATTTAATAAGATCTAATAGGATCATATTTAAAGGCCCGCTGAAGAGTGTTGGAACGCGCAGCATTATTCAATGTGTTGACGTAATTTCAACTGAAACGGGAAGACAGGGCGATTTATCGAACAGCTCCGCCCCCTTTTTAAATAGCGTTTCATTTATGTTACAGCTCAGCTAGAGCCGTTAAACTCAGTAAAACCTCATTTTCCTTCTAATCTCTCACTGTTTCTCCTCATAATGTCCTTTATATCGCTTTTATATACAGCATTCTGTGCAGAATTTAAATGGGTCCGATACCTTTTGTGGTCTGAGCTGACTCACTGATATGATCCGCTCTGTGCTCTCGTGTCTCTGAACCGGAGCAGACTGTGCTCGCGCTGTGGCGGTTCACGTGACACTAACATGAAAATGGACTTCATTCGCATCAATGAAAGCATATTTACACTGTCTGAATCGTTCCCTGTTCTCTTTGTAGAAACTAGTAAATAAATGTGTGAACAAATGACCGATTTCAGCCGCAACTTCAGCGTCTGTTTATAGTGTATGAGGGGGTGGGACTTCAGATTCTCTAGAGCATTTGATTGGAAAGAAGATTTGATGAGAAGCTGAATTGCGATGTGATGTCATGAAAATCCGTGATCCATTTTAGCGGAAGTGAGAGATTAAGTTTTGAATGCTTATATCTCCTAAATGCGATTTTTATCATTGTTTTGGAACACACCAGTTTATTCATAACCTTAAGCCTAACATATTCACACTAAAAACTAAAAAACTTAAATTTTGATTTCAGGGGGACTTTAAATCCAGGGATCTATTTTACCCCATTTGGATTCTTTAGGATAAAGAAATTCCTTTGGCAATCCTGCACACACCTTTGAGGATTCCTCCCAAGCCTCCAGCCATCTACACACACACACACACACACACACTCCTCTACAGTAATGTGAAGCTCACGCTGTATCCGGCTCGAGCGCTCAGGTGCTCTGCAGCCACCAGCAGGGCGTTCAGTGTGGCCCCGCCGCTGCCCAGCCGGGCGTTAGGGTCCGGGACCGTCAGCAGCAGGGCATCAGCCGGGAGAACGCCACGCTTCTGACGCACCTCCAGCTCTGAAACACACACACCTCCATGAGATCCACCTGATCTGTTCATGTGTGCCACATACAACAAAACACATGCTACAGTGATGGCATAGCCTACTGTTACTTACTTTGGTATATACTATGGCCCCTAAATTCATGACATTATATACAGTACAGTGGTAGGTTAGACTTTACTTTAAGGTGTCATTGTTACAGTGTAATTATATATTTAAGTACTGAGTAATATTAATTAACAACATGTACTTACTATAGGGTTAGGGTAGGATTACGGTTTGGTTGAGGGTTATTTGCATGTAATTATGCATAATTACTATGCTAAGTACATGTAACATATGTAACAAGGGCACTGTAAAATAAAGTGTTTCCCAGTGGTATTTCCATTGCAAATGTCTAAAGATATAATATGGACCTTTTTTTTTTTTAATATGCATTTATAACGCTATGCTTTTGCGTTGTTACCTTGGGAGTAAATGACAATAAATAATTAATTTTTAAAATAATAAATAACATTTCTAAAGGAGTGATGGCAAAACTCTTCTGACTGCCGTAATCAATCTCTTCATATTTTTCCCTTTTTTGGAAATTCTTGGAAACTCCATATTTTTGGTTTGCAACTGGATCAAATATGAGGAAATGACGACTTCCGCTTCTGAGAACCCCGGAACTGTGAAAAGGGTCCCCAAAACAAACCAGAGTAATACCATAGTACTTTTTTGTTATCGTCTTCATGTATTTTATATTACTTTAACGTAGATTAACGCTTTAAAACAAATCATTAGAGACACACGATGTGAATAAATGATGCACTCACCTCTCTGGAAAGCATAAACACTGTCTTTATGTTGACATGTGAGCACAATAACTGTCCACTTCAGCAATCCTTCATCTGCCATCCTGACCTGCTCTGCTTCTGCTCATGTGACCGACAGAAGGTCGTGCAAAGACCAGAAGAGCGAACAGCGCTCGGATCCGATTTATTCACCATCTGTCACTAGATTACAACTCAAGTTAATAGTTAATTTCTCCAAGTGTCTATGAGGGGAGGAGTCTCCTCCACACGCAAAGACGAGAACACTTCCAGACTACAAAACAGCTTCTGGACTACAATCTGACTACAGGCACGGTGCGCTGGGAAATGAAGTTTTACACTACATAAAACTTTTAGGTTTGTTTTTATAATATGGATGATTATGGGGTAACACAACCTATATAAACTATGAAACAAACCACCAACTTGAATAAATTCAGTAGTTTCTACATGCATAAAGCGTTTTGCTGGGAAATGTAGTTTGAAACAATCAAAAAGTGCTCTAATAATAAAACTGTTTGCTTTTTGGGAAAGTAAAAGAAATATTTTAACATTTTCTTTTTGATAAAATAAATTCATTGGATAAAGCGATTTTAGGAAGAAACGAAGAACTATCGGTTTCTATATAAATACATCTTTTTGCTAGGAAATGTAGTTTGAAACTAAGAACACGAGTAAATTGAGATGATTAAAAATCAAAAATTAAAATAATAATAAATTAGCTAGTTGCTTTTGGTTATTAAAACAAAACAAAACAAAAAACTTGGATAACCATGATTGTAGACAGAAAGAGTGAACTTTATTAAATAGGGTAATTTTAGTAGGAAATGTGGTTTTAAATGATGATAATGCTTACCTGAAATTAAATCTGCGAGTGCTTTGAAGCAAACAAGTTCCATTACTTTCCACATACTTCAGCTTACCAAAAGACCATAAAGAAAATAGGAATATATATTTTAAAGGCACTCGACACGTCAATATGCTCTATATATAATGTCTATAGAGAAACACGAGGAGTTATATTAACGACACTTCAGAGTTACAACTTCCAACAGATTTCCATGACTTTTTAATTTATTTTACAACAAAAAAAAAGAGCTTGAAAGCCTCTGCTCTTCTACAATATGGGGGAAAAAAATTTACCGTACCCTCTGATCATACTGCAAAAAAAGTAATGTTCTTCCTCTGTATTTTTGTTTTTTTCTAGTGCAAATTTTTAAAGATTCTTAAATCAAGATGCATTTTCTTGACATGCAAAATGACAAAATATAAAGTCTAAAAAATGTATCAAAACTAAGGAACTGATGATTTAAACGAACAAATTTAGAAAAAATCTACTTAATTCAAAGGGAAATTTTCATAACTTATTGACAGATATTTGTTATTTTATGTAAATGTATCTTGATTTAAAGATGTTCAGAGATTTGTAGTTTAAAACAGGACAAAAATACTGAGGAAGTTTTTTTTTTTTTAATGCATCCAACATTTAATGCCATGACATTAAATTTAAAGGAGACCTATAGCGCCCCTTTTCACAAGATGTATAATACAGGTCCTTCTCAAAAAATTAGCATATTGTGATAAAGTTCATTATTTTCCATAATGTAATGATAAAAATTAAACTTTCATATATTTTAGATTCATTGCACACCAACTGAAATATTTCAGGTCTTTTATTGTTTTAATACTGATGATTTTGGCATACAG
>RJVU01014544.1:75565-104203 GCA_003731715.1 Anabarilius grahami
GTATAAGTCTCTGGTGTCTCCAGAATGTGTCTGTGAAGTTTCAGCTCAAAATACCCCACAGATCATTTATTATAGCTTGTCAAATTTGCCCCTATTTGGGTGTGAGCAAAAACACGCCGTTTTTGTGTGTGTACCTTTAAATGCAAATGAGCTGTTGCTCCCAGCCCCCTTTCCAGAAGAGGGTGGAGCTTTAACAGATCACGCTTCGGTTGCTCAACAACAACAAAGCTGGAGAATCTCCCGCAGCCAAAAATGAGGATTGTCAGTAACGGTGTTCAGCCTTACATTGTTCAAACCGGAGTCGACACTGATGGAGAGACTCAGGAAGAAGTTACAACTCTTAGGACGTTTCTGAATGGTTAATGGATAAATTTATGTAGTTGCTGTGGAGTTGATTCAACTCATCGACTAGCATGTGCCATCATGTTAATCTTTTGTGCAAATCCAGCATTGAATTGACCCTCGTTTGTGAAGCAGTCTGGTGTAAAATGACGGCATGGCAACAACACTCTACTACAACAACTCTTCCTCTTCTCTAAAGCAGCCCAACATGGCCTCACCCCCTTTGTTGTGTGTTCTCAGGGGCGGGGTTTACGTACATTTTGGGGTTTGTGATGTCACCAACCCAGGAAGAAGCTCGTTGTAGTCTCTACCAGCCATTTGTTGTAGTCCTTAAAAAGCGATTTCTGTAAAAGAAAATATCTCCCTTTGCACTGAACTTTGCAGATGTTGTTTATGTTCGAACAGCAACGTTACACACTAACTAAAGTTAAAAAAGTGAAATCATCAAGGAGGGAACTTTCTGCTCTTTGTGTAAGGGCAAATTAAGACTTTTAAGGGCCCACAGAAAACTTAAGCCAGTATAAATGAAACACGCACTGCATAGATTAAAACGCAAAAAAGTTAAAGAGGAAGAACTCCCTTTTTATTTATTGAAAACATTATAAAATATGTTTTAAACTCCCAGCTGTAACATGTCTACATGAACCACTAGAAGCAGAGGCAGACAGATCATCACATGGTCCCACAGAGATTTCAGAAAGAGATAATTCTGATCATTAGGACGAGAACATATACTGCGATTTTAACTTTCCCCTCATAGTTAAATCAAAATGAACCCTAAACACCGTCAGTAACATGATACTACACAGTAACAGCTCAGGCATTGGCGCTGAAGTCGAACTAGTGCTAGACATTTACATTCACAGTAAGATTATAATGGCGTTCGATACACCGGATCAGGCCGTTTTGGACTTGCACATTATCAGAATACAGACACGCTATCACAACAACACAAGCACACAACCCACTCACTGCGACCAGATCCTATACACGTAGCTTTGGGATGACTTCTGATTTTTTCCCCCCCATTTATCAGACCCAAAAGGTTCTGTCTATGGTTTCCCAGCATCAGCAAGATGAGTGTTTTGGCTGTTATGGTCTCACGCACACATTCACACATGCAAACGGAAGGTTTTAACAACATAAAGTTCTTCAATTTTGGTCCAGTCATGGCACTGACCCATGTTAAAAAGGTCAGAGGGATTGTCCATGTGTGAGTTGCTTGTGTAACAGGCACGCTAACCTCCTTTAGCATCCTAAACATAGCATAAGTATACAGCCGATTAAATAATTACATTCTCATAGCTTTTTAAATATAGTTTCATAGCTTATGTGAGGATGTTTAGGAGCACTTTCCCACTTAACGTCACTTAAAAAGGATTGTTTTATTCATAAATGGCTATATGTGCACTTCCTCTACCCCCAGCTCACTGCATAGTGTTCTGCATCGACATGTGTCTTCCTGCATAGCACCGATCAATAAACCCCAAACCAGAGGGACAGTGGACCCCGAACCCTAAACGCCTCACCTATGTAACAGCTACAAAGACATTTTTTCCTAAATATACAACAACCCTCTCCATGTGGAGAGAAAAATGATGGCATCAACCTGTCTGGAAGCAGCTCGACAGACACCGTGAGTGTTGGTATGATCTGAACAGGATTACAAACACAAATGTGTGTCCAGTTGCAATGTGCAGCTCATGGCTGTTTGCGTGTGGAAGGATGGATTCATGACTTCCTTTGTCGGACTGTGTCCATGCTGCCGTTTAGTTTGCTACGGCCAGACGAGGCCGTGTTGCTGCCGTCGGCATGTCCAGGGACTCTGTCCCGCTCTGAAGACCCTTCCTGTCTGCGCCGCCGTGTTTCTTTGTATCGGAGTGTGATGTCACTGTCAAAGCAGAACACATCTTAGTCAAAACACTGGGTTTCTGATGCTTTACTAAATTAATAGCATAATAACATCCAACATGCAGTATTATATGCTGCAGAAATACACTACCATTCAAAAGTTTGGACACTTACTATTTTTAATGTTTTTGAAAGAAGTCTCTTATGCTCATCAAGCCTGCATTTATTTGATCAAAAATACAGAAAAAAAAACAATAATATTGTGAAATATTATTACAATTTAAAATTATGGTTCTCTCTTTTAATATACTTTAAAATATAATTTTTTTTCTGTAATGCAAAGCTGAATTTTCACCATCATTACTCCAGTCTTCAGTGTCACATGATCCTTCAGAAATCATTCTAATATGCTGATTTGATACTCAGTTATTATCGAAGTTGGAAATAGTTGAGTTGCTTAATATTTTTTGGAAACTCTGATACTTTTTTCAGGATTCATTGATGAATAAATTGCCAAAAAGTGTTTATTAAAAATAGAAATATTTTATAACAATATAAATATTTTCATAATCACTTTTTATCAATTTAACACATCATTGCTGAAAAAAAAGTATTAATTTCTTCCAAAAAAAGAAAAAGAAAAAATTACTGACCCCAACCTTTTGAACAGTAGTGTATATTGTTACAAAAGATTTATTTTAAATAAATGCTGCTCTTTAACTTTTAAAAAAGTATCACGTTATAAAACAATATTAAGCAGCACAACATTTGTAATAAATCAGCATATTAGAAAGATTTCTGAAGGATCATGTGACACCGAAGACTGGATTTAATGATGCTGAAAATTCAGCTGTGCATCATAGACATAAATTATATTTTAAAAAGTATACTATAATAGAAAAAACATTATTTTAAATTGTAATATTTTACAATATTACTGTTTTTTTCTGTATTTTTGATCAAATAAATGCAGGCTTGATGAATAGAAGAGACTTCTTTCGAAAACATTAAAAATACTAATGTTTCCAAACTTTTGAATGGTAGTGTAGTCAGATTCAGTGTTAGGGGTAATGCATTTGAGTTAAGTAATCAGATTACTTTTTAAAGTAACAAGTAACATTACTTTTTCAATTTATAACAAAATATCGAAGTTACTTTTTCACATGTATTGACTAACAGCTCTCCTGTCCTCATGTTGAGAGAAATAAAGTGCAGGTCATTGTGTGAACTGTGTGAACATGCATTAAATCATCACACAAACATTCAGTATTCCTTAAAATGAATAAAAACTGTAAAATGCAATCTCAGACTTTTACGCAAACCTGTTAACTATATTAAATTACACAAATATACTTTATATATTTAATCTCATTTTATAAACCAATATCTTTGCTGCTGACCTTCAATGATCTAATTCAACCATACTAATAAGCAAAAACTACTTTAGATTAGATTTAGAAATAGAGTGTTGATCTTCCTTCTCCTATATCCTATTCTTCTTTAATTCAGAATGGCAGCACAGCTGAAAGGTTTGTTTGAGCTGCGCCCTCTACTGTACAGGTGTAAATATGCATTTCCATCAGCCTGAGGGTTATTCCTTTCACTTTTGGTGTGAAAACTGTATGAATCACTTTCTTTTGTGGAACATAAAAGAAGATATTTTGAAGAGTGTTGGTAACCAAACTGTTTTGGCTACCAGTGACTTTCCATAGTATGAACAAAAAAACAATACTGCAACATTTCTTAAATTATCTTTTATAAACAGCTCAGAAAACATGGCCATTGTAGCCTAAAGGTTTGTGTAATAAATTCTATGTTGAATTAAATAAAATATTTCCTTATACAGCTACTTTTTGTAATATCTAGATGCTTTTCTCATTTACCACAATAATTACTTTATTTTTGGGGGGTAATTTCAAATCAAATTCGATGTGATTAATTTGTGATTAATTGGCACATTCATGTAATTAATTAGATTACATTAATATATATATTATATATACATACAAAAAAATAGTAAGTAAAATAAAATATATACTGGTGCAGTATTAAGTAAATAGTATGCTAGGGTTTGATAATGATCAGAATCTTGATTGCAATATGGTTCGATTCATTTGAACTATTTGAATTATTTTTATCTCTTGTAAAAGGTTAAAAAAAATTATATTTTGTGTAAGAAATTAACAAATGTTATTAATAATAATTGATTAAATCTGCATTTATACTGCTATCAGTGACTGTAGTTAGAGAGCTGATATGTAGGGTCATTACCGGATGAAAAACCGCCACAAGGTCCAAATAAGGATGAGAACGATTCCGAGTATCCAGCACTGAGTGACGAAGAAGGGGATTGGCAGCATGATGGTATTGGGATCGTATTTGACCACGATCAGAAACTCTGTAACAGTGATGGTCGCCACAATCCACGCTTGCTGGCCCAACTTTTTATGGAATTTCCTAAAATGCAAATGATACGTTAGATTTACTTACTGCAAACACACAAATGGAGGCATGACAGCACAAAAAAAAAAAAACTTCCTATTGAGCTGCCTAACTAGGTCATATTTTTTGGGCCTCACAAGCATGTCCCAGAAAAGCCACTCCAAAAAACACAATCTTAGTAGCACACAGTGGCGGCTGGTGGAAATTTTCTAGGTAGGGCTGTGTTTAAGAAAAAAGGTTTAGAAAAAGGTTAACAGAAGACTTAAAACATATTTTGAAGGCTTGAAACATTTTAAATAAAGATAATCATTTTACCAAGTTGAGGATTAAGTTTGAGGATGATTCTTGTATCATATATGTGACCCTGGACCACAAAACCAGTCATAAGTCAATACATTGTATGGGTCAAAATGATCGATTTTTCTTTTATGCCAAAAATCATTAGGATATTAAGTAAAGATAATGTTCCATGAAGATATTTTGTAAATTTCCTACTGTAAATATATATTTTGTGAGTGGATATGCATTGCTAAGGACTTCATCTGGACAACTTTAAAATGCGATTTTCTCAATATTTAAATTTTTTTGCAACCTCAGATTTTCAAATAGTTGTCTCTCGACCAAATATTGTCTTATCCTAACAAACCATACATCAATGGAAAGCTTATTTATTTAGCTTTAGATGATGTATAAATTACAATTTTAAAAAATTGACCCTTATGACTGGTTTTGTGGTCCAGGGTCACATATATATACACACACACACACACACACACACACAAAGTCAAGCTGCAGTACCAAACAGGACCACTAGATGCCAACAGACCACTAGGCCAGCTGCTTTAACTATAATGCACAGATATACAGAATCATCAAACACAGCAACACACAAATAAATAAAATGAAAACATACTGAATGTGTCAAATGTGGTGATCTGAAGGCGGCTCAACATCATCAGTGTACTCTTCCTTTGTCAGAGCGAGTGTTTGATGTCCATATGTACATAACCACCACTAACCCTCGCAAACTCCTATATATAACACTCACCAAACATGCGACCATACTGAAATATGTGCTCACGGAAAAAGCTATCAGTGCACCGATAGCACACATACTACGTTTTTCAGTTTAACCTGGATATACATCACAGTAGAGAAGAAAAGACTAACGAGCCAGTTTCGGGCCAACTTTAACAAAACTGCTGAAGCTAGGATGTCACCTTAAAAGGTAGCAGCCTACATTGACCACGGTTAGTGAGGCAGCTCATTTGAATTGAAAAAGCTCTACATTGTACTTACGGATCATCCATGAAGTCGTAGATCTCTCGCATGGCCACTCCGCCCACGTTCACAAAGAAGACGAGCCGCAAAAGCACCAGATAATGCTCCGGAGGCATCCACAGCACGAACTTCAAATAAAACGTATTCAGCTCTGCCAACAAGAACTACAAACAAGGGCGAAAACAGGGTAATTTTTATTTCAAAATCATTGTGCGGTGATTGTATGCACTAGTCATGTGACTCACCATGAAAATAATACCCAACACCGCCAGCCATCGTCGCAGGTTAGACGCCGGACGCCATTCAAACTTCACCCAGCTGTACGGGGTAAACTGGAAGGCGATTCGCTTAATTTTCCCCCTGTAACACAAAAATTGCAGGGTGTCATGACAGTTCAGTGTGTTTTACCTGCTGACAGATCCTTTGAGAGGTTACATGTGTTTTTACTTGTATGTTGGGATGTGCCACAATCCCTGCCACTGATACGGCTTCATGGAGAGCCACCCGAGCGTCTTCATGCCGCAGTAAATGCCCAACCCGTTACACAGCAACACATCCATGATCCACTGCAGCAGGAGAGATTCATTTCATCTGACCTCTTTAAAACAGAGCGATGTCTGATTCACAGGGTGTATCTGCTGTGTTTTACTCACATGGTCCCACCAGCACTCTGAGAAGTTGGGCAGCTGGTGTTCGAGGCTGTACTCCAGGAACTCAAACATCACGCTGATGATCATACACATCCACCAGTCCCTGATCATCAGTGTCTGACACACACAGAGACAAACACATGACTAAATGTTTCTAATTCAATTTTTTGATGCTGTCTGCTAATTTCAAACATGTGGTAGCGTGCTTATTTGCCAAACCCAGACATGCTGTTGCACAGAATAAATCAGACAGCGGTGGATAGATTCAGATATAGATAGTTACAACACCAACCTTAATATACCAGCCGAGAAAATGGGCAGGAACAAATCCATCCATTTTGTCCTGTTGGGAAAATAAGTAATATAATTGTTTTCTGATACAAAAATCTAACTAAAGTTTTAAAAACAACATTACAAATAAAATGAACTCTATTCTTTTCAATAATGTCCCTGGACACGGCATTTAAAACAGGGTATCTGCAGGGTTTTTAAAATCAAATTTAAGGCTTTTTGAGACCTGCACAAATAAAATGAATACCATATGGGTAGAGCAGCGCTATTGTAACATCCAAAACCATAAAATCACAAGTTTAACAACTTCAAATTATACAGGTTCGACAAAAACAAAAAAAAGTTTTATAAAATGATAAAACTCACATTTCAGCCTATAAACCATTTTTTAAGCAAAGGCATAAGACAAAATTTTTAAATTCATTTGAAAAAAAAAAAAAAACGAGCCTGTAGAATAAATCCCATATTCCTGTTTTGCTGTCTCCAAATATAAGATCTCTTGAAATGATAATTAAATGGATTAAAGGGTTAGTTCATCCAAAAATGAAAATTATCCCATGATTTACTCACCTTCAAGCCATCCTAGGTGTATATGACCATCTTCTTTCAGACGAACACAATCAGAGATATATTTAAAAATATCCTGGCTCCTCCAAGCTTTATAATGGCAGTGAAGGGGGACCAGATTTTGAAGCCCAAAATAATCCATACGGCTCCAGGGGGTTAATAAAGGCCTTTTGAAGCAAAGTGAAGGGTTTTTGTAAGAAAAACATCCATATTTAAAACTTTATTAACTATAATAGCTAGCTTCCGACAGACGCCTGTACATCTCGATTTGTGGTGGAAGAGTGACCTCTGACCTGAACGCAGAAGCAGAGAGGATAGAGCAAAACAAAACACTGGTCACAATTGAGAAGTCTAAAACGATCATTTTTAAAGAGAAATGTTGGTGGATTTCGATATAAAAGAAGAGGAGTTTGAGTTTGTTGCCCAGCTCTATTTGTTTGAACCTCAAGAGGCGTCTAAGCTTACGATACTCCTACATCCTGCGTCATACATCGCGTCAGGGGGTCGACTTGCGCAGTATGTGTCCGATCGTCCGCTGGAAGCTAGTTTTAAATATGGATATTTTTCTCATAAAAACACATCGCTTCGCTTCAGAAGGCCTTTATTAACCCACTGGAGCCGTTTGGATTTTTTTATGGATAGATTCATTTTTTTGGGCTTCAAAATCTGGTCCCCCTTCACTGCCATTATAAAGCTTGGAGGAGAAAGGATATTTTTAAAAATATCTCCAATTGTGTTCGTCTGAAAGAAGATGGTCATATACACCTAGGATGGAATCATGGGATAATTTTCATTTTTGGGTGAACTATCCTTTTAAGACTTTTCATATACAATTTAAGATACTTAAGACTATTTATGGTCTTAAATTTGTTACAACTGAATTAAAGACTTTTTAGGATCTGTGGGGACCGTGGTGTAAAAGAAAAAAAAAATTCATTTAAAAAAAATTTATTAAATATTCAGTTGGTTGGTAATACATCACATTACAGAAGTTTAATGTGGTTTCATATTGTTCCTACGCAGCTGTGCTAGTTTTATGTCTCTTATCACACTGCAGCCTCTACTCATATTATAATACTTCAGTTTAAATCAATATTTCATGTCTATTTATTTATTTATTTGAAAGTAACCTTATAAGAGCAGGAGAATGTACAGTCAACCAGTCATTATCATCAGAGTTTATTCTGTGATGTACAAATGATTGTACATTATCTCTAGGATTAGATGTATATTTAATGCCCTATAAGTGACCAAGCTTATGCCTGACCCTCTGTAAAAGATGCGTATTTATTATCTGTGTCAATATTGTTTTTGTTTTTTTTATGTTGGTTGTAATGCATACCCAGATATTGTGGAAGGGGTCGGCAGGGTTTCCAGGGTCATAAATGAGACAGTTTCCGCCATAATCTCTTTCAGGAAGAGGGACGCCCAGCTTCGGGTCAATGTACTTCATAAACTGCCTGCCATCATGTACTGTCTAAAAAAAAAGATAACTGTTACATTTAAATATGATATAATATCAAAATAATATGTAAGCTTGTGCTGTTGAAGCTGATAACAAACCTGGAACAGGATGAAGATGAGGAAGAGTTCATACACAACAGAAACACACAGCCAGAAACGCCAGTAAGCTGCAGAGACAAACACATAACCATAAACATCCACTCTAACATAAACAAAAAATACTAATGCAGTAAAATATAACTAATTATAAGTCTTGTACATGAGAATATTGGAGGTTTGTTGTTTGCATCACCTGAACTTTCTGACCTGAAACAATTACAGTTCATCTGCATTTGTGTTAGAGGTTTGTTGATGTTTCAACAATAAAAAAAACATTTGCTAGTTTCCAGATGCTCTTCTATAAAACAACTTCTCACACTTCACTGTGATTAAATTTCAACACTGTTTTCACTATGACAGGAAGCCAAACCTATAATTTGTCTCTACAATTTCTTCTGTTGACCATAGTCGTCCATCAATCATCTTTCAGGCTCCCTGTGAGTGATGTGTTGAAAACCTCAGGACCAGCTCATCCAGCAAAGCGAGTCGGCCCTCATAACACAACAGAGTGTGTGTTTAAAGGGGAAGTGAGTTACTGTTGCTACAACAGTATTCTCATTGTTTCTTTATGTATTGAGACTCTGTTTTAAGCTGGATCTCTGGAAGTCTCTGGGTCTCTAACCATATCTTATCTAATCATAATTTAAAGGTATAATTCACCCAAAAATGAAAATTATCCCATGATTTACTCACTTTCAAGCCATCCTCTGTGTATATGACTATTTTCTTTCAGACGAACACAATCAGAGATATATTTAAATATATCCTGGCTCTTCCGAGCTTTATAATGGTTGTGAAGGGGTGGACAGATTTTGAAAAAAAATTAAAATGCATTCATCCACCATGAAAGTAATCCATCCGGCTCCAGTGGGTTAATAAAGGCCTTCTGAAGTGAAGCGATGGGTTTTTGTAAAACAATATCCATATCTAAAACTTTATTAACTATAATAACTTGCTTCCGACAGATGGAGAACTTGTGCAGTATGCGTACAGTCCCCTGCCGGAAGCTAGTTATTTGAATTTATAACGTTTTAAATATGGATAATTTTCATACAAAAACGCATCGCTTCGCTTTAAAAGATTTTTGAATTTGACTTTATTATCCCCCTGGAGCCGTATGTATTATTTTTATCATGAATGGATGAATTTTTTAGGCTCCCCCATGTATGTTCAGTTTATAGGCGCGTAATCTTTATTTACAAAGTGAGATCGCCAACTAGTGGCCTGGCAGCAGAATACAGCGTTTATAGTCATTTTTGCGGATCCGTGTAAATGGAACATTTTCAAAAACGCAGAAGAAAAAATGTTTCATTTTTTACATCGCTATCGTGTAAATGTACACTTAATTTCTTTATTTTCAAATGTTAAACCATCAAGCTTTTATTTTGGCAGAAATTCTCAGGGAGACCTTTAAGTTTCTACAGCAAGCCAAGCCACTCTGAGATGCTGAAAACACCAGATCTTGAGCTGCTTGCATGTAAATGTACATAGTGCTGTGCTTAGATAAATCACAATTTTGGTTTTATTTTGATTAAATGTGCATCCTTAATTCAATTAATATAACTTTTTTTTTTAAATCTATAATCTAATCTAAAACAGGAATGCAGTTAATTATTTAAATTTATATTGTAACACAAAAATAAAATATAAAATGCCATGTACTTCTGGGCGCACTACTGAGTGATGACTCAAATGACTGTGTGAATTATTTTTATGAACTGGTTCATTGCGATAAAGACAAATGAATCAGTTTTCCCAACACTACTTGCAAAGTCCTTCCAGAAGACTGTCTGATCATTGCATCAGCTTGCTCAATTGTAATGCAATGTGAAACGCAAAGATGTATTTGTTTAGTCATGCAACACTGCTAGTTGTTGCAAAGCATGTTACTGGAAATAACTAACCTATTCTCAAAGAAGCAGAGCAAATGTCACACTACTGAAACGTGTGGTTAAGTCACTACTTTTAGCTACTCAGCCCCAATGGCACCATGGGATCATCTCACAATTATAGCATCTCATCCTCACTGTAAACCGCACCAACAAACAGAAGCCGAAGTTGACGTGAAGGTGATGTGAAACCTGGGTTAATGTTAAATCATCTTTGAATAAAGGTTAGCTTCGGTTAGGGTTAGATAATGTTTAAGTGAAGGTTATGGTCTGACCTGGGTGAGGGCGCGTGAAGGGACCGTCTTTAGCTTGTGTTACTCCAAAACAAAGGAACACCAGAATACTGGCCACAATTCCTCTGAAAAAGACAAAAAAAATACATATTTTAAACCAAACACTGATTAAGGGAACTGTAACTACACAACTACATTTCTGAAAACAAATGTGGCCATGATATTAAGGTGTTCTGGGGCATTGCTGGGTAGATGCTATAGAGCACAACAGTTTTCAGCATCTTTGGTTTCCAGAAGTATTTTTCCTATTTATTTTTTATAAAAAGTCTTTGTTAAAGCATTATAAGCCATGAACCGAACCAAACCAAACCAACCAGCTACACAGTGAATCACAACATTACAAACTTTGATATGAAGCAAAATAAATATTTGACCATTGGACTAGACTGTGTATTTAACAACTTTAATACAGGAAAGACCTACAATCCAATGAAAAATTAAAGAATGACAACTGAAATTAAAAATTATGAAGAAATCAAAAGCAACTGATATTCCCACACATAACTATATAAAACAACATATTTTATGTTTATTGCAACAATATGCATATTATGCATACAAATATTTAAGTTTGAGGAAACTATGTGATTCTAGGTGCTTCTTAGGTGCTTTTGGGCAATTTGCTTCTGATTGGTGGAGATGCTCTGCAAAATTATGGGTAATGTAGTTTTCACCAGGAATTCCGCTACTGAATATGATTATTTAAAAAAAAAAACTGAAATAATGTTTGTTGATGGCTTCCACAGAAGTATATTCCATCGATTAACAACTTTGCCGCTCAAAATTACCCCTATGGAAAAAATGTATGGAATTTTTACTTCTGGAACCTGACTGTTGCTCTCTTTACTAAGTGTTTGATTTGTAGTTTGCCATTTAATTGGTCATGGTTGTCTCACAAAGTTCACTATTTCAGGGCTGGTTTTAAACTTGCAAGCACAACTAATAATACCACACATGACATTCATGACATTCATACAGACATACTAGATGCTCTTTCTTCTGATAAAGGTCATGTGCTCTTAAGCACAGCGGGTCAGTCTGTGACCTGGACTTTGTGATCAGCAGCAGATATCACACATAATCCTGTTAGCCAATAGAAAGCAAGACACTTGCCAAGCCCCTCCCAGCTACAGCCCTGTGACATTTCTGGCCACATCAGACCACTTTAACTTTAGCTTCTGGTGGTGTGTCTCACTCTCAGACGCTCTGAACTGTGTTCTGGTCCCAGAGCTGAATGTCGGCCATACCTTTTAGTGTTGTACGCAGTGTCTTGTGGCGTCTCCTCCAATAGTGTCACATAAACTAGAGCACATGTCAGGATGAATAGCACTGTCAGGGTATGTGCCCTCCTGCAGATACAAGAGGATCAGAGTACAGAGCTTGTATTCAAAAGTTATTGGCAGAAATCCGGTCTAGTGATTTTCTCTTTTCTTTTTTTTTCTTTTCCCACAGCCAAAACCTGCTGATCTGGTATACAGGTAGATTATAAACACAACCCCGCCTCAACATACACACCCCAACACACATTCACAAGGGGGAGAGAGGAGAGATCAGTACAGCAGTTCATTACAGCAAATTTAGTTCTTGGAATTGATTTTCAAGGAGCATTTCGACCTTTATCAGGTCAAAATAAGTTTTTAATCTGAATAATTATGGCTGTTATCTACAAAATCTTACCAGAAAAATAATTAAATAATTATCATAAAATAATTACAGATTTTTACGGGTTTTAAAAACAGACAACTTTTTTATTTTATAGTTGAAGTCTGACTTCGTTGCATTAAGAAAATCTGAAAAAAAACAAAAATAGTTTCTGAATATTGGTTATAAAGACAACTTAGCATAAGAACTATTGGATTTGTATTACTACTATTAATAATATAGTTATTTATTTTACAACAACAAAAATAATATGTTTTATAGTTGTAGTCTGATTTAGTTATTGAATCAAAAATCAGGAACAAAACAAGAATGGGTTCTGAATAGGGATGCACCGAAATTTCGACTAACGAAAAATTTTAGGAAATCGAAAAGAGCTGAAATAGTTTTGGAGGGATGAAATCAGTGACCGAAACAGACGTTTGTTTAATTAGCGGTTCTTCAATGGCAACTTTTGACCATGTTCAACATCATGCACACAATGTGGATATAGTTAAACATATTAGCTGTTTGTTGTTAGCAATATTAATTTATTGATTATAATTGGTAGCCTATTGAATCATGGTATGGTTTCTTAAATCTAAAATCTTTTAGTCTGAGCTGTTTTCCGTTAATTCACAAACAAAACTTCAGTAAACATTTGTAGTGCGCATGCCATCCAATAATCGCAAAAATTGGTGCTTTGTTACTTTTATTATAAAGCGAAGTCTCAACTTAAAAATTCTTTTTGAGTTTATCACGAAATTCAAACAATAAATGTTGTTTTGGCGCTCTTTAATATGGCGTGATGGATCACTGTAGCCGCCTATCTCATCTCCTCTTTACTACTGGTTACAGCACCAAATAAACATGAATGAACATCAGAAGGTATGTTGAAAGATACATTACAACTTACCGAAATGAATCCTGTCTCATGTAATCGCTCAGTGTTTCAACCAGTAAAAGACGTCAATAAACAGCTTGTAGGCTATACAATGTCACTTAACGTTACATTTACCTCAAGAAACCTATTTCAATGTCCATAAATTCATTAGTTAGCTAGAAAAATTACTCTAGAGAAGAGCATTTTGTTAAATATATTACATAATCGTTGCATTTTTGCTTAACCTGTTAGTGTTGTCTTCATTATTTAATGAATAATTCTGTCATGAAGACAAGTTATTACAGTTAACTGTCGTTTAAATGTTTGTTTACATTTCACCAACAAACTGGAGTATAAACAATTGTGTTATTAAACGGTTGTCTTATGTGCAGTTTAAATGTTTATACAACTCAGTTTTAGCTATTTGAGTGTTAATTATTAAATAAGTTTGATTAATTTTAATGCTGGGCAAACGATTAATCGCATCCAAAATAAAAGTTTGTGTTTAAATAATATGTGTGCGTGCGCTGTGTTTGAACCAATGTTTTCTTAAATACATACATGCATCCGTGTGTATTTACACGCATAATAATTAAACACAACACACACATATATATTATGTAAACACAAACTTTTATTCTGGATGCGATTAATCACTTGCCAGCATTGATTTATTAATTATTTATTTTTGGTTTTGGCCCAGAATTTTCATTTCGGTGCATCCCTATATTATAAAACAAAACGAAGACAAAATAATAATGCAAAAACAAATTATGCAAAACAATTTAGCATAAGTATTATTGGATTATTATACTGGATTAACATTAATTTTGGAATTTGGAATGCAATGCAATGCAATTTGGAATGATTTTAGATATTAAATAATTAAGAAATATATCAAATGTCATTCTTGGGCCACATTTTATTTTTGCCAAAAGCCTAGGTCAGCTTTTGACACAACTAACCTACAGAAAGTTTCCAAATTTAAACAGATGTGACAGCAGTTAACATATATAAACTACTCATCAATCTGTCATGTTTTCATCTCCACGAGTCTGTGTTAGTGACTAATAAGAGGGAAAGAGTCTCTTCCCACGGCATCTGTCCATCTTAAAGCCTTTGTGGCTCGAGTGTCGTTCTGCTGAGGTTGCAGAAGAGAGAAAAGCCGAGCAAAGCTGTAACACTACTGAACAGCCTCTGGACATCACACACAGGGGGGGAACAACAGAAAGACACTGAGCAGAATCAGCAAATACACAATCATCCATTATCATAACATAAGAGGTGTGAACTCACCAGAAGAATGTGTTGGTTCCATCATCGAACACTTCACACTCGGAGCGCCCGGATAACTGGAGATCATCTGCGCCTGACCTCTTCCACTCGCCTTTAGCCATCACGGCAGAGATAGTTTAAACTAAACCTGAACTAAACCTAACCCAACTGTGATTTCAATTACAACTAAACCCAACACACATGAACCAAACTTACTCTAGCACATCTATAATTTCCAATCTGAACTTGAAGCAATGGACAAAACCTATTTGACACCTGAATCTGTAAGCCAACAGACCTGTCATTTAAAAGTAGATGAAACCAAACAGAACCTGACCTGCAACTAAACTAGCCCCTAACCCAACCTACCCATGCTGTGATTTATAACCTGAATAACACACCTGATATTAAAACAACTTAATCCAAACCAACCCAAAACCGCTGAGATTTACTCCTCAACCTATATATAAATCTCTACAACTTAATTGCTAACCCAAACAAACCAAGTACCACCTAAACCAGCACATCTGTGCGGACCTTTAAACCTGCAATAAGACATAAAACAACTAAAATCACAGTAAGTCACAGGAGCTCGCGCGCGCGTCCCGCCGCTGGCCGGTAACGGAGCGCGAGCGCGTTAACCGGATCAACAGTCGCTCGTAGACGCGAGGCTTTAAGAACAGGTGGGAAAATAACGTCCTCAAGCGTTAAACATGAAACTAACGCGGGCGCATCATCCTCCGAGGGCCAATAAAACGATATTGCAGACTGCAGCAGACGCACGCGCACCTCTCGTGCACTTCAGAAAAATATAACCATCCTAAGGTCGCGCGGCATGGCGTCATTTCCGCTCGGCGGCGTCACAAATTTGTGTTTGTGGTCATCAAACCATGTGCACAAATATGTAGGGTACCATTATGTGATTATTTTTTGTTGTTTATGTATAATGTATTTAATGACGCTGCAATAGTTAGGCTTATATATTATCTATATGTGAAGTATAAGCATAGGTTGACGTTTAAATATGATGAGAGCACAAATAATCTTTCAGATACACACTAACAAACTGTGTCTCTTTCCAGGTTTACACATTGATTGACAGATTACGTGTGTGTTGGATAGGTCTACACAAGGACAGTTTGTCACATGATCATAGGAAACATTATGATGTCTGTCCCGTCCGAGACACCAGTGCCATCCACAGAATAAGTAAACTAGGAGCTTTAAAACTGCTAGACAACACTGGAATAATTGCCTTATTATGTAAGCATTCTGTTTATGTAAAACACAGTATGCCCTGCTTTAGCATGTGAACTCTGAAAGCAGAGTCAGCACAAATACAGCACGCAGGCAGTCTAAACATGTCAGTGGAGCTCATTTCCCTTATTTAGGATTGTATGGGCTGAAATATATTATTACTAAGGGCTTGCTGCAACTGGCTGCAGCTCATAAAGCTGGTCAAACTTGCTTGTTGTAGTGAAAGACTGCACTAAAGATTCAAGATACTTGTATTTTTTAAAGGACAATTCAGACCCATTTGTCTATTAAGATATACATAATATAAAAATGATGATTAAAGCCAGCAATTAACAAGGTTATTTACTTCTTATCTCTGATCTTATTGAGATTTACCTTTGAAGTTTATTTAACGTAATACCACATTGTGATCAAAAGGGGGCGCTGTTGTATTATTCACAAAGTACACAACTAGTGAACCCAAACGATTAATTTCTGGGGTTTTCCTCAAGAGGTTGATTTTTAACATCCATTTCTGTTTGGTATGTGGAAATGTTTATACTTTTAAAATATTATTATACTAGGTTTTTATTAATAATATTGATTTATTTTTGCTCCTTTTGAGTCATTTATTGTATATATTGTTTCCTTTTCCCATGCCCACATTTTTTGTAATTAAAATTAAATTAAAACATCGTAAAAATATTAATTGTTATGTCTTAAAAATCGTGAAATCAAGTAATCTCATTCACAATTTCAAATTAATGATATAAATGATTATTAAAAAAATATATTAAAAGGTTAGATCACCCAAAAATGAAATTTCTGTCAATAATTACTCACCCTCATGTCGTTCCACACCCGTAAGACCTTTGTTCATCTTCAGAACACAAATTAAGATATTTTTGATGAAATCCGATGGCTCAGTGAGGCCTCCATTGACAGCAAGATAATTAACACTTTCAATGCCCAGAAAGCTACTAAAGACATATTTAAAACAGATCATGTGAGTTCAGTGGTTCAACCTTAATGTTATGAAGTTATGAGAATACTTTTTGTGCTCCAAAAAAACTAAATAACGACTTTATTCAACAATATCTAGCGATGGGCGATTTCAAAACACTGCTTCATGAAGCTTCGAAGCTTTACGAATCTTTTGTTTCAAATCAGTGGTTCGGAGCGTGAATCAAACTGCCAAAGTCACGTGAATCATTGAAATTTCGAAACGTTTCGAAACACTTATGACGTAACGAAGACTCGTTTACTGAAATCACGTGACTTTGGCAGTTTGATACCACTGATTCGAAACAAAAGATTTGTAAAGCTTCGAAGCTTCATGAAGCAGTGTTTTGAAATCACCCATCACTAGATATTGTTGAATAAAGTCGTTATTTTGTTTTTGTTTTTTTGGCTCAAAAAGTATTCTTGTCGCTCCATAACATTAAGTTTGAACCACTTCTGGGCATTTGAAAGTGTAAATTATCTTTCTGTCAATTAGGCCTCACTGAGCCTTCGGATTTCATCAAAAATATCTTAATTTGTGTTCTGAAGATGAACGAAGGTCTTACAGGTGTGGAACGACGCATAACCTGATTTTGCTGAGTTCAACATGTTCCTGGGTCAACATTTTTGTTGATCCTGGAACAACATTCAAATCAACCAATCAGATTTGAGGGACAAGTTTACAGATTATGTCAAGTTCAGACTTAAAATCATGAATTGGTGCTTCTACATCAGTGTTAATCATCTATCACTTCCCTCTGATTTTTGGGATAACTTATGGGTAGGGTTAGGTTTAGGGGTAGGAATAGGGTTAAGACTAAATTTTCAGACTGGAATGTTGTTCCAGGATCAACAAAATATGTTGACCCAGAAACACATCTAACTCAGCAAAATCAGGACGTGTGTGGAACGACATGAGAGTGAGTAATTAATGACAGAATTTTCATTTTTGGGTGAATTAACCCTTTAAGTCAGTGTAGCTACTTGTTTGCCAGGGATATCAGTTCAGTTTTATTCATCCCTTAGGAAATTTGACTTGCACAGGTGCCACACATCACATTAACACACATATTTACTACTCCATAACATTTAAGGACAAGGACATTATAAGAATAAGATTAATATATATATACAGTACAGACCAAAAGTTTGGAACCACTAAGATTTTTAATGTTTTTAAAAGAAGTTTCGTCTGCTCACCAAGGCTACATTTATTTAATTAAAAATACAGTAAAAACAGTAATATTGTGAAATATTATTACAATTTAAAATAACTGTTTTCTATTTGAATATATTTCACAAAGTAATTTATTCCTGTGATGGAAAAGCTGAATTTTCAGCATCATTACTCCAGTCTTCAGTGTCACATGATCCTTCAGAAATCATTCTAATATGCTGATCTGCTGCTCAAGAAACATTTAATGTGTACAATTGTACAAAATATTTGTGTACAATATTTTTTTTCAGGATTATTTGATGAATAGAAAGTTCAAAAGAACAGTGTTTATCTGAAATCTAATCTTTTGTAACATTATAAATGTCTTTACTGCCACTTTTGATTGATTTAATGCATCCTTGCTGAATAAAAGTATTCATTTCTTTAATTTCTTTTCAAAAAAATAAAAATAAAAATTCTTACTGACCCCAAACTTTTGAACGGTAGTGTATAATGCTACAGAAGCTTTGTATTTCAGATAAATGCTGTTCTTTTGAACTTTCTATTCATCAAGGAATCCTGAAAAAAAAAGTACACAACTGTTTTCAACATTGAAAATAATCATAAATGTTTATTGAGCAGCAAATCAGCATATTAGAATGATTTCTGAAGGATCATGTGACACTGAAGACTGGAGTAACGATGCTGAAAATTCAGCTTTGCATCACAGGAATAAATTACTTTGTCAAATATATTTAAATAGTACACAGTTATTTTAAATTGTAATAATATTTCACAATATTACTGTTTTTTACTGTATTTTTAATTAAATAAATGTAGCCTTGGTGAGCAGACGAAACTTCTTTTAAAAACATTAAAAATCTTAGTGGTTCCAAACTTTTGGTCTGTACTGTATATATATATATATATATATAATAAAAGTAGTGTCAGTGAAGAATGTGTTTGAGATTAAATATGATACATTTTTATTAGAACATTTAAAAGGAAAATATCATGTCAGTTCCAATCAAACGGTCAAATTAATTTTTGTCAAATAATGAAAAAAAGGATAGCAAATAATCTTTAAAAATAAGCTATTTGCGTTTAACTTTACACGCTTATCTTGATAGCTATATGTATTGTCGGAATGCATACATGCATTATAATTACTTTTTAATTTTTAATTTAATTAACAGTCTCATTAATTCTCGTAAAACACTCATTTTATTCCAGGTGGTGCAATGCGTGCGGGCGAGGGAAATTCAGAAGAAACGCGAAAGGATCCACCGGGGCGGGTCTAACAACAAAGCCAAAGGGGGCAGCGGATTTCGACCAATGGGAGCAGAGCATGTGGATTTACACCGCTGAGGCGCAGGACTTTAAATCTGACGAGATTAAATCACGGCCAGATCAGGAGGTTTATGATTTATAACGACGTGTGGTGTAATTCACACTGACTTTTCTTGTTCTTAGGGATTTTCCACACCCATTTGGCTGTTATCGACGATGTCTACCTGTCTACCGTCCGCCATCGCCTCAGGGAAAGCGGTCCCAGAGATTCTCCCTCTCCTGAAGCTCACGGGAACGTGCAGAAATCTGTTCGGACCTGTGGATCACGACGAGCTGAAGCGAGAGCTGACATCCAAGCTTCGGGAAATATCTCAGCGAGATCAGCAGAGGTGGAACTTCGACTTCAGGGAAGGACAGCCGCTGGACGGGCATTTAAAGTGGGAGGAAAGTCCAGCTGAGGACTGTCCGGAGTTTTACAGAGAGAAGACCGCCGTGTCAAAGAGACCATTTGTGGACTTACCCACGACAGAAATAATCGTTGCCCCAAAATGTGGGAGCCGGTCAATGAAAGATTTGAACCACAAGAAGAAGACAGCCAAGTGTAACCGTCGAAAATTATCTCGCAAAACAGTCGCGCGCACCCAGACGAAGAGACTCACGGACATGCGCATTACAGGTAAACAATACGCGACCGTTACTACAATGTCAATACATTTTTAAAAACAAAGTGTTCACGTTTTTAATCATATTAATTTTTTTTCTTGTAGACTTTTATGGGAAGCGAAAGAAAACGGACAGCGTCCATAAGGAAAGCAGAAATATCCTCTGAAGGAAAAAAAAAAAAAAAAGGCAGCGCACCCGCCGTTAGTCACGGTGGCGGGAAAAGACCGGAAGTAATGACGTATCAGAGTCTGACTGGCGTTATTACGTGATAATGTGATTCTGTAATCTTATTTATGTACTGATGTATGTATGTTTAATAACAGGAGCAGTACATGTTGCTCTGTACAGTGTACAACTGATGACAAGTAACTTTAAATTAAAGTCAGGACTATTTATTGTTGATTAATATTTACCTATATGTTTATATTTTGTAATGGCTTAAGTTATTTATTTATTTTTTATTCACTTTTACATTTTTGTGGTTGAAAATGTAGCTTTTCATCTTGATCCTGAGCCATATTTGTCACTGTTGTAAAGATGTTGGTTTAATAAATGTGTATATTGAACGTATATGTTGCATCCCATCCAGTTTATTGTGTTCTTTCCAGCATGTTAAAGTCGTAATGGATCAAATAACAGGCTATACTGTTATCTAAACCTTTACAGAAGCAAAAATATTAAATTCATGTTTATTTGTATAGCGCTTTTCACAATACATGTAAGTTTCAAAGCAGCTTTACAGAGAATGTCAACATTACAATTTAGAGAATGCATTTAGCTAATAATGTAATTATTTAGGCAATTAATTTACAATCATTGATAGCAATTTAATTGAAGGTAGAAGCAATGAGCTTCTGGAAAAATTAATTACATATTAACAATAATTAGGAAATATAGAAATACACTAAATACACTGTTGAATTGGGTCTAAATGGTCACAACAAGTCTTAGAAAACATCTATACTCTACAATAGGAACACATATCGAGGATAACAGTATTTGGGTCATTTTTATTATGTACTATTTGAGCTTTGTAATTAAAAAATGAATGATATTCTCTGGTTAAGCTCAGGAACAGATACTTAACACAAGAAAATTAAATGGAAATAGAGCTAAAGTCAGTCATTGCTCAGTTTATACCTTAAATAATAGTCAAATTTGAAAATTTTGATATATTGATTTCTGTAATTTTACATTATTGCTTAGCTTATGTATGTGTGGGTTTTTCACCACCAAAATTACATTTAAAATTTTCACCTCTTTCCCAAAGATGATGTCATTGATGAACTGACTTTTGTTCATTTGTTTTACAAGACTAAAACGATGGAAAGTGAAATTGAGGTCACAGATTATCAATTAAAACAATGTTTACAAGTAAAAATGTTTGGAAACGTTTCGATTATAAACATAATCGGACGTTTATATCAATCAATCAATCAATCAATCTTTTATTACTGACTCAAGGTCCAAATTTAAAAAGGAACAAGGAAGAGAGAGGGGGAAAAAAGACAATAGGACAACATATACAGCCCACAGCATCTACCACAAACAAGGAATTACAAAATACAACAATACCGATGTCTCCACAGCTTTGACTGATACCGTGCAGAACTAATCCCTATATTTGCTAGACTCACAATAATCTAATTTTTGATATCTAAACATTTCTATTTAAAAACAATACAATTATATATATATATATATATATATAAACAATCAAAATTGGAATATTAATTGGATTCCCTAATAACTCATTTCCTATTTTTCATGTTACAATTAGGCAAAAAAAAAAAAGCCAACATCCTTTAATTCAAACTAAACGGGTAGCACATGCCTCACAATTTAAGGTATCATTAATGTCCGCATCCCGTCAACATTTAGCCTAATACTAGGAGGATTAAAGGGACAGTTCACCCAAAAATGAAAATTCTGTCATCATTTACTCACCCTAAAGTTGTTCCAAACCTGTATACATTTCTTTGTTCCGTTGAACATAAAAGAAGATATTTCGAAGAATGTGGGAAACTGAACAGTTCTGGGACACCATTGACTCCCATAGTATTTTTTTTTTTTGCTATATGGAAGTCAATGGTGCCCCAAAACGGCCTGCTTACAAACTTTCTTTAAAATATCTTCCTTTGTGTTCAGCAGAACAAAGAAATTTATACAGATTTGGAACAACTTTAGGGTGAGTAAATGATGACAGAATTTTCATTTTTGGGTGAACTATCCCTTTAAGGGTTTGCTAAATTTGCCTTTGCAAGCACAACTGACAGAAAGAAAGCGCGGTGGGGGAGGGGACGGGGGTTGGATGTTTTCAAGACCACATAGGCAGAACAAAAGCGGGTCGAAAACGAGCGGGAGAGATGAAGGAGAGCGGTAGAGATGAAAAGAAAAGATGAGAGTGTGCCATCTCTCTTTGACCTGCAAATTAGGCCGAATTAAAGCTCTGTGACCCGCGCGCTCCTCCCACATCTCAGCTAATTCCTCTCAGCGCGCGCGGCTCCCCGCGAAAACACCTGCTGGAACGCGCGCATAGGAATGGCGCGTGTCTGCATACAAAAACAAGACACTCGCCGGTGATCTGCTTAATATTCATGTGTGTTTAACATCTGTATGACTAGAGCTCATATTCACTGGGAGACAGCAAACAGCTGCGTTCAAACTGCTCCCCTTCACGGTCTATTATTACAAATCTCGATTGTTTTCAAAGTTTCTGATTGTATTTGCTTGACTTCAGATGTCTCTCTTCAAATTTACAAAGTACTTAAACTACAAAAGACTTACCTGTATAAACAAGATAAAAGAACCAACGTATATGACTTGAATGGAACAGGAAGGACCATCTGAGTCCAATTATTGATGTGGTTTTCTATAGGCACATGATTGGGGGGGACCAAATGTACCAGACTGAGATGAAACCATTGAAAAGTCCACATCAATCATGCACTGTCATGAATATGGGGGTGGGGGAAATGCACATCAATCAAATGTCATTGTATGTTTAACAAAATGAAATACAATTTACAATTCAGTTGTAAATTTAGCTTAAACTAAACTACACTTTAAAAACTAATTCAGGGGACCTTTAGTCATTACTTAAATATATATATTGTTGTGAAATAAAAAATCAAGTTCTGAAATGCTGTTAGACGTTTTACTTGTAATTGTTACTTTATTGAGCTTGGATGACACACAAATTATGCCTATTGATTCGATATACTATCATGACTTGTCATAGTTTAACATTTTCAGTTAATCAAAAATGTATTTAATTTTAAGTTCTGTTAATGTAAAATACAATCTGATGACGTGTAAATGTGTTTCATTGTTTTGAGTTGAATGAACACTTCTTTTAATTTAGACGAACTTAAGTTAAGTGAAACTGGGCTGGGATTTAAATCATGCTTTGCCCATGGCACTTGAAAGGGAGAGTAAATACTCAAATTAAGTGTTATATAATGTTTTTTGCACAAGATTAATGGTAAGGGAGATTTAGCAGTAATTAGTGTTTTGTTATGCTAATTTAGAAGAGTTTCTGTTAATGTGGGTTTTTGGAGATTTACCATCATGGTGACAAGCTGTGCTTGGTAAATTCATGTTACTTAGAAATGCGTTTGTGTCCAAAAAGTGTCTTCACCTTACTTAAAACATTATGTTGGATCAACTTAATTAGTTGCATTCATGTTGACAATTTTTAAGTTCATGTTACTAAGAAATGCGTTTTATTGTGGCAAAAAAACGTCTTCACCTTACTTAAAACATTGTTGGATCAACTCAAAAAGGTGGAAAACGTTAACATATTTTTTTTTGTTGAACCAATGTTTTATTTTTTAGAGTGTAATACTTACTTAATATGTTACTTTGAGAAGTTTTGTTGTTTTCGTAGAATAACTTGAATATTTTTGCATAAAGAATGCAGTCAATATACAATATTTGTCAAAATTGAGAAAATTGAATGCATTCTAGGTAATATTGTTTGTCGTTTTCGATAAAGTAGGCCTAACTTAAAAGCTACTTTCTCGAATATGACAAACATTACCCAGAATGCATTGCTTTTATAGGCTTGTTCGAGATGCATCGGCACTGCACAGACCGATCGGCGAATGACATCAAAATACCGCAAAAGCATAAGGTTTTTTTACAGTTATTTTTTAGAGTGGGTGTCACAATTTTAGGAATTGTTACATTTTATGTCACAAAAATATGCAGTAACAGGGTTGCATATAAACTAATACTTTTTAAAATTTGGGAGTAATTAAAAGTATTTAATGATTAAAATATATTGTTACGACAATAAATGTAATATTAGTTCAACAGATTGTGTCAAAAGAAAGCATATTTACACATAGTTAATAGTTCAAAACAGATTTTTACTGCAATATACTGAATATTAACTCTACTGATTATTTTTTTTAAAAATTGACATCGATATGATGAAGTTGAGAAAGTCAGACTTCTATACATGAGACTGGCCAAAATCAACATTTAAAGTAGGATACGGATGCTTTATACTTTAACTTTTCATCTAATATGTTAATTTTATGTGACATAATAGTTTAACATGGATTGTGCATTAAAATATTAAAAACTCAGAACACTAAAATGTATGATACTCGTGAAAAGTCCTTGTGTATATATCTGGATCATCGTGAAATTACAGGGCAGATGTCGTCCCTCATGAGTGCTGAGGTCTCCAGTCTTTCTCACCCACTTCACAGCTGCGTCTCCATGGACACCAGCTGGCCAACCACATCCAGCAGAGGGAGGGGTCAGCCGAGGGTGTAGATCACCAGCTGACACACTCGCTCAAGCACGTCAAATCGAGCGGATCTGTGATGTCAGAATGTTGACACACGTGATCAAGCAGCATTTATGAATTAGTAACTGACCAGCTGACTGAATGACCCTTCTTGGGAAAACTCTGGTCCGTGTAATTAACGATTTGCTCTTGGGTGAGCTGTGGAGTAAATTAAAGCTGAACAGACATTCAAACAACATTATGCATAGAAAGGAGTTACTGTTTAAATGTGAAGAATGTGTCTAAAGAACTCAAATATAATTATAGATTATCTGTTATATAATCTTTTATCATCACACACACACACAAAAAAACAGTGGTAAGATGGTTCACTCCTATTATTTATGAATGGAAGGAAGTAGTCCCTTTTAGAAATTTGTTAGCAACCGCCATTTTTAAGACACAATAAGGTTTAAAAAATCACAAGCGGGTTATAACTGGTGTGTTTTATGTCATAGATCAAAACATGTAAATATTTAGAGGCTTTGTTAAAGGATTAGTTAACTTTTAAATAAACTTTTCCTGTTAATTTACTCACCCCCATGTCATCCAAGATGTCCATGTCTTTCTTTCTTCAGTCGAAAAGAAATTAAAGTTTTTGATGAAAACATTCCAGGATTTTTCTCCTTATAGTAGACTTCAATGGGCACCAAACAGTTGAAGGTCATAATTAGTTTCACTGCAGCATCAAATTGTTCAACACGATCCCAGATGAGAAATAAGGGTCTTATCTAGTGAAACCATTGATTATTTTCTGAAAAAAAAATTGAAAATTATATAAGTTTTAACCAGAAATGCTCATCTTGAGCTAGCTCTCTTCTTCTTCTCCTCTATTAGAATCCCAGCAGTGTAGACACTGCTAAGTGTAATACTGCCCTCCACAGGCCAAAGTTTGAACTAATTTTTATATGCAATATGCTAGCTCAATAGTATATAACAATTAGTTCAAACTTTGACCTGTGGAGGGCAGTATTACACTTAGCAGTGTCTACACTGCTGGAATTCTAATAGAGGAGAAGAAGAAGAGAGCTAGTTCAAGATAAGCATTTCTGGTTAAAACTTATATAATTTTTAATTTTTTTCAGAAAATGAGCGATGGTTTCACTAGATAAGACCCTTATTTCTCATCTGGGATCGTGTTGAACAATTTGAAGCTGCAGTGAAACTAATTTTGACCTTCAACTGTTTGGTGTCCATTCAAGTCCACTATAAGGAGAAAAATCCTGGAATGTTTTCATCAAAAACTTTAATTTCTTTTCGACTGAAGAAAGAAAGACATGGACATCTTGGATGACATGGGGGTGAGTAAATTATCAGGAAAAGTTTATTTAAAAGTGAACTAATCCTTTAACCACAGACCTTATTTCAGGCGATTTAGCAAAAACCCATTCAAAAAACCCATAAGTTGCATCCCAAATGATGCACTATGCACTTATGCACTATGTACTCATCCATGTAGTGCGTGAATTGTATAAGGTTATTTTGTCATTTATCATCAGATTCTGATACCCCCTCCCCCTCCACTATGTAATTAAAGATGCGACAGTTGAGTGCATGAAGTGTCCAACATTTACACTTCGTTTTTTCCTTTAATTTAGTGCATCATCCGGGTAATTTAAAGAGTACTTTTTCTTTTTGGAATTTTCAATGTGAACGCACTACTCGCACTATTTGTACTTAAAAACGTCATAGAATAGTGCATAAGTACGCGAATTGGGATGCACCTATAGACTTTAGGGCGATGGAACCGGAAGTCCTAAAATGCTAACTCGCTTCCGGGTTTTGCCAACAGAAACACGTCATCCCTGAGGTACTCTATATGGTGGAATACGTCCCGCCTTCTAAGTAAAAGAGCCAATCGCTGATTGATAAAGTCATTGCGTCACTTCAGTGCCGTTAGAAGCTCAATTCCCATAGAAACCTGAAAATTGCGCTTAGGACTGCACATGTGCATTGTATCGTCTTGCCTGAAAAATAAGATTTTTTAATGCTATTTGAGCGTAAGAAACAACATTTATGGGACAGTTCATGTCAGATTTTGATGCTGATTTGAAATATGTTATTTAATTGTGAGTTCGCCAAGCAATTTCTGAGATTTCAGGATTCCCCCATTCAAATAGACTTGAGGTGCGTCCCAATTCGCATACTTATGCACTATTCTATGACGTTTAAGTACAAGTAGTGCGAGTAGTGTGCTCACAGAAAATTCCAAAAAGAAAAAGTGCACTTTAAATACCCGAATGATGCACTAAATTAACGGAAAAAACGAAGTGTGGAATGTTGGACACTTCATGCACTCAACTACATAGCGGAGGGGAAGGGAGGATCGGACTCCGTTGTTAAATGACAAAATAACCTTATACAATTCACGCACTATGGATGAGTACATAGTGCACAAGTACATAGTGTATAAGTGCATAGTGTATAGTGCGTCATTTGGGACGCAACTTTGGTCTTGGATGGCCGCCGAGAGACTTTCCTTGTAAGAGACTTTGGCTATATCACAGGAGACCTCATTTAATTTACCATACAGCGCCATCTGCTGGTGCTTACAGAATATGAAGGCACTACCACATGGAAGTACCATGGTCCTTTGAGATGTAGCCTGCCATGGTATTTATACTGTAATTTAGAATAGGTAATACGCAGGTACATATGAAAAAAAGTTGAAGGCGACACCGAAACAGACATTTACACACATTTATTGACAGTTTTATCATTCTATCCAAAGACTTTAGAGATTTATTAGGCCTATGTGTGTGTACAGTACCATGGTACCACATAACTTTTTAAAGAGATATGTATCTAGTAAGTAACAGAAACATTCAGACCTGTAGGCCCACTGCTAACTGATAACAAATATATCAAGTCCGCTGTCTTACCCGTTATTAAAACTGGGTGGGAGCTGAAAGCCACCCAGAAACTACCAAGCTTCATTATAGAGCCTCAAACCAGGCGGAAGGGCAAGATTATCCCTCAGTCCTCTCAGATCAGCTGCATATAGACGTCTGCTTCAGCGGGTAATTTCAGTTTGTGGGTGTTTATGTGTGTGATCCTCCCTAATGTGGTTGTGCTCAAACCACAGGAGCTAAAAAACCTCCTGCTTCCTCCTGAATCTTACTGAAACTCTAATGAAGAAAAAATAGTCAGCAAGAAAACAGAAGCTGTAACTCAATCCAAGAAAATCTGTTTCAGAACAGGACATGGGCATCCCACAGGAGGTTATCACTGCTGTGCCTTCGAGCAAGGCAACTAACCCGTGGTTTCAGGGGGATTGTCCCTGTAATAAGTGCACTGGAAATAGCCTCGGATAAATGTGGCTAAAATGACTGCTTATGTACTGCTAAATGACTACTCACAAGCATCAAATCATTCGTTTCTGGATTTCGACATATTAGCATGCATGTTTTAAAAAAAAATTCGAAATGTTAAAACACATTTTTATTTTACGCACAAAACGGTATTTATTCTTAAAATATTATAATATAATTAATTAAATATATTGGGGTTTTTTTAACATACACT
>RJVU01014544.1:104210-140428 GCA_003731715.1 Anabarilius grahami
ATCCCCCCCCCCAAACATTTTTGATAAGAACATTATGATAAATATAATTAAATATTAAAATATTTTGCATACATAAATGTTTACATTACTTTCAAAACAGTTCAAGACCACATTTTCCCCCAAATGATCATTATTATTTATTATAAAAAAACTATTTCATTTAGCCTGAATTACCATTAATTGCAGTAGGCTATAACAATTACTACAATTGTTTATATTTTTACACTTGCAAAACCAAATATTATTTCAAACTGTGATTGTGTGTGTGTTTACACCATGGTATTCCCTATGTTATGGTAAACCAAATGTCCCCACAAGGATAGTAATACCAGTAATTTTTGATGAGAAAGATGAGAAATAGGCAGAAGGTCTACATGAGGGTGTGTGTTAACTACTCTTTAATCGAGTCCATGCACATCTGTGTCCACTCTGTATACTGACTGAAATAGAAGGGGAGTGAAGGTTGGCAAACAGCTCTGTCATTTAAATGATAAAAATACCAGTAGAGCTGGGAGGGGTCACCGCTGTAAGCACAGGCGGCACGGCCGAACATTACAGAGACGCATGAGAACTAAACCACAGCACCCCTTCAGTCTCCCTGAAACAAGCTCCCAGAAAGCATAAAACTTGTGTTAACCTGCTCTTCATAACCAATTAACTTCCCTGATGAAAAGAAAATTATCTTAAACCAGCCTAATATGATCTCCATACACAGGCCAAGCTGGTCTAAACTGAAAAGTGGCCAAAAGCCAGCAAAAAGACAAGCCTGACCAGACCAGAGTGTGTCAGAAAGATCAGCAAATTAGCTTAGTGGGATAAAAAAAGGGGGAGGGGTCAACAGAGAAATCAAGGTTAAAATCTTTTTNGGTTAAAGTCTTTTTTTTTTTTTTTTGTAATAAATTAAATATTTAGTCGTTTATGGTTATCTTTTTACATAAATTACACAGATTTTGCACTATTTATGGCTGTCACCTCATAGTTTTACTACTAAACACGATCAAATATCACTAAATGTGCAGTTTTACCAACGGCAGACGAAATTTTGCGGGCAAAATCCAGTCATTGGTCACGTGAATTCGCTAGGCTGCTTTGTTTGAGAGCGACTTCAGTGCGTTAAATATATTACACTATTGACTTTTATTGGCGTCGAAATTTCGCTGAAATATCGCTAATGTGATTATTCACATTTACCGTTGCTATAGGCGAAATTTCGCGGGCGAAATCCAGTCATTGGTCACGTGAATTCGCGCTACTTTGTATGAAAGCGACTTCTATGTGAGCTGTGATTAATACATCGCTACACTATTGACAATATACCTTTTTTGCCGTCAAAATTTTCGCTGAATAATGTGATTATTCACATTTACTGTTGCTATAGGCGAAATTTCCAAGGGCGAAATCCAGTCATTGGTCACGTGAATTCGCTAGGCTAGGCTACTTTGTTTGAAAGCGACTTCTGTGCATTATATATTACTACACTATTGACTTTTATTGGCGTCGAATTTTCGCTGAAATATCACTAATGTGATTATTCACATTTACCGTTGGTATAGGCGAAATTTCCCGGGCGAAATCCAGTCATTGGTCACGTGAATTCGCGCTACTTTGTATGAAAGCGACTTCTATGTGAGCTGTGATTAATACATCGCTACACTATTGACAATATATCTTTTTTGCCGTCGAAATTTCGCTGAATAATGTGATTATTCACATTTACCGTTGCTATAGGCGAAATTTCCCAGGCGAAATCCAGTCATTGGTCACGTGAATTCGCTAGGCTAGGCTGCTTTGTCTGAAAGCGACTTCTGTGCATTATATATTACTACGCTATTGACTTTTATTGGCGTCGAATTTTCGCTGAAATATCGCTAATGTAATTACTTAATCCCATTGTTAACAGAAATCTGTTCAAGGAGACGCATTGTGGAAAAATATTGAGGACATTAAATATTTTATTAAATACAGAGAGCCAATTTACTTCATAAAATAGAGTTGTTGGGTAGATAGATATACAGTACATTGACATTATGAAAAAACAAATCTAAATAATAATAAATTCATCATCACACAGCCAAAGAAAATAACATGCTGATAAAGTGGAGAGAGGGTGAACTGTCCAGAAGGTTTGCAGGAGCGTTTGGTGGTGGGATTGCTTGAGTCGCTCGGTCTACCTGCTGAAGAGCTTCATGAAACTCTGAAATCCATCTTCACCGAAGAAATCAAACGTTCCCTCTGAGCTGCCCAGATGAACCAGGAGCAGGACCAGCAGACCCAACAGCAGCAGAGGAATCAAGAGATTCCAGCCTGATGCCAGAATGTTGTACCACTTCGCCTTGTCTGAGCATTCCTGTGCTGCACGCATGTCGCCCAAGGTCTTCTGATCTCGAGCCTGAAACCACAAACACACAGAGAACGGAAATGAGAGTTTCGTATAGTCGTGTTTTAGCACATGAACTAAAACTTCTTCAATGGTTAATTACTTTTTCTGCACTCTAAAAAATATAGGTTCCTCACACTAAGAACACCTTTTTTTGGAACATTTATTTTTTAACAGTGTGCATCTTATCTCTGTAGGGTTCTTAAATCACTTTATGGCTCTTTGGAGATTAAAAGGTTCTTGATTATTGGTTCTTCAGATAGGTGTTTTGGTTTCTAGGCTCTTTAAAGCACCAGTAGATCATATTTTTCTAAACTACAGGTTCTTCTATGTCATTGGGCTGTAAAACTGTTTTTGGTTCCAGTTTAAACCTTGCTGGTCCATCATGAATATTTCTGAGAAGTTAAAGCCACACAAAAGACATTCGGTGTTGGAGCTCACCTTGATGGAGTAGATCAGAGCCATGAATCCCAGGCAGCAGAAGTTGACGTAAAGAGTGTTACAGAGCGACCAGACCAGGTAGTCGTTTGGTGGCTTCTTGCCCGCATGGCTCATGTTGACCACTGTGGAGCCGCCAGCCTTACGGCCGGACTTGCAGTTAGTGAGCGGAGTGCAGTCGTTCACGTAGCTGTATGTGGCGTTATCCATCCTCGGAGGTCAGGGGTCAAAAACTCCTGGAAAAATCTGAAGAGGAATTACTGAGGAGGAAGATCAGGACACTACTTATACAGCACTGCAGATGGGTGGAGTCAGAGCGAGAGAGAGAGAGGTCATTCATTATGTGGTTGTTGCTGGAGAGATCAGGGCAGGGTGCTGATTCTATACATGGACCCGTTTCGAGAAAAATCTCTAGGTTTGTCCAAAAAACGCACAATTAAAATAAAATTAAAATACATAAAAATAAAACTAATTTTTAATTAAATACACTTCTTTTGACTTGGTTAAAAAAAAAAAAGATGAACTTATGAGATTTCTGAATCATTCTTGGGGTATTTAAGGGCTTTTCACCCGTTTCATTAGAAAGGAGCCTAGAAAGGGGTTTTTGGGGGATAGAAATGGGGGTGGGATGCGACGCAAGCCATACTCAAACCTGCATCCCCATCAGAGCACCGAAGCTCCAATATTTAGGAAGCATGTGCGCTGCATCTGAATGATATATATTATATAATAAGATTTAAATGATGTTTATTTTTGTCACCACAGTGTCCTGTTACAATCTGGGGATCCTGTGTAAGAAAATGGCGCCTCCTACTGGAAAGAGCAAAGAATTTAAAGGAGAAGTTCACTCAAAAAAGGAAAGTCATTTACTTAGAAAACAATACAGGTGTTTTTTTTTTCCTTCAGAGGGATTATGAAGTTTTTACAAATTTACAAAACTCCAAATCAAAAATTAAGACTAAGAATATGAATCATGCAATATTTTGAGTCATCCAAAGCCATACATACAATATTTCTCTGGGATGAAATGTACACATTTATACATATATAAAATTTTGCCACTTGCAAGAATAAAATTTAAAAGGTATGCAAAGATGAAGATTTTCAGTGAATTTCAGGCTTTCAGATAAATTCAGGCTTTGGAAAAGCGAACAGAGAAAACAACCAGGATTTCAAATGAACCCACAACTCAGTGATAGAGATCAAATATTCTCATTTATTAATTACAAAATGACAAAAAGCCTTACATTCTTGTTAACACAACTGAATTACATTCAGTTAAGGCAAAAGGGACGGAAAGAGTTGAGAATTTTCTCCTATTCAGCTTTAAACTGCATCAGTAGCCAAGATAAAGATCTAAAGCATCACACAGTATTTCTATTAAAAACATTTTTGTTAATTCTCAGATTATTTTTTGGCTATTCTACAATTCGCACACAATCAAAATGCTGAAATATTCTGAAACAGGCCGATTTAGTTTGGATTAGCTCAAACTTGCGTATGCATCAAAGGCCTTTATTTGGTTTAATGGCATAAATCATGATTAAGGAATCAATGTTGCATTTGCAAATACCAATCGTGTGTGAATTTGGCAACATTAGATATGATGTCTGTATTTCTGACAAGGAATGAGTTAAGCATCACGACTCTAATATCACACTCTATAAGAGAATGAATGTGTGCGTGTGTGTGTGTATGTGTGTGTGTAGATGGGCGGCACTTTTAAATCACATCTTAGAGGCTGCAGCCACAGCAGACGGTCCACCGCGACTATAAACATGAATAGTGTTCTGGAGAGACAAAGATAGAGAAAATAATGATATAAACACCAGTCATATTTAAATATTGTTCAGATACTATTATAGTTTGTTTTTGTAAAACATTTTGAATTACATTTTAAGTAATTTTGTTTGTCTCTTTAAAAAAAATGTCTATGTAGTTTTTATAAATTCAGTTTTCTTTACAATTATTTTAGTACATCAAGCTAGTTTTTTATATTTTATTTGATTTCAGTTAACATTTTATTTAAAGTGACTTTTTTAAATGGTTTTAGTTACACCCTGATACACGCTAAAATAACACATTCATGAATGTGTGTGAGATTGATCCAATGTTTTCTACCTTTTTCCCTTCAGCGTTGTGTTTATCCAGGAGAGTCTGAACACGAGCCCCATAATCGCGGTGAACGGCCATCAGGTTTTGAACCTGCAAAAATCACAAAAAAACATCTGAATTATCTGGAATCATGTTGTTTTTTCCAGGCATGTTCCTCAATAGGTTGCATTAGATTAACATGACCTAAAAAATTCTTACATGACCGAAAACAAAAGATCATACCATGCGTTTCTGGATAAACAGTTGAGCTCCTTTCAGGTGGCCGGCCATGTTCTGACACAGACGCTCTCGCTCGGCTTCTTTCAGCACCTCGGTGAAGAACGTGCGCACCTGCGCAACGGATCAGAGTGGCAAATATTATAACTCACCATACGTGTGAGTATCCGTACACAGATGCACATGATCGCTAACAAACCTGGGTCACATTGTCATCGTCTGAGCTGTTGTACCGGCCCACGTCAGGAGACACCTGACACTTTGACTCGAGGAAGCACGGCTGAGTATCAGGAGCACTGAAGCTGTTGGGGAAGTAGTTAGGAGCTCCCCCTACAGGACAGGACAGGACCTTCTTAACAAAACAGATTTCATTGTGCCACAACAAGATGTTTATAAAAAAAAATTCAAGGTATATGGAAGCCCATTTCCGACACAAACGAAATCATGCTTTGGTAAATCGTAATTATGACATAAAAAGTCGAAATTATGATAAACTAAATCATAATTACAGAGATAACCTGAAATCCATACTTGAGTAAAAGTAGTGTTTTTGGGTGAGTAAAGGCAAAACACACAAGATATAGTACCTTCAGTGCCCTGTAGATGGCAATATTGATTCTTTATAGCAGAAACAAACTGCTGCAGAAAAAGTTAGGTGCCATGCAAAAATGTAATGTGTCATTGCATTACTCATCAGTAATGTATCGGAGTAAAAAGTGCATTTACTTATTCAAAAATGTAGTCAAGTAAAGAGTAAAAGTTGCTAATATCTTTGATACTCAGTACAACTACAAAGTAGTCAAAAAGATACTTAAGTAAAGTAAAGTACATTTACTCAAATACTTTACTCCACTGGATATTTATGATGAAAAATCTAAATTAAGAATTTAAGTCATAATTACGAGATAGAAAAGTCAAAATAATGGCATACTAAGGCAAATTATGACATACTAAATTGAAATTGACGTCATAATTATGAGAAAAAATTATGACGACGTTTAATCTCATAATTATGACTTTTTGTGTCAATTTCATGCATATCTTTGTCATAATTTGTACTTTTTAATATCATAATTCTGACATTAAGCATGATTTCGACTTTTCTTCCCATAATTAGGACTTAGTATGTCATAATTTTGACTTTTAATGTGGCGTAAATGGGCATCCTGATCACACATCCTGATCCAGCATTGCAGAAAGATGTGTTATTAATCTAAAACTAATACCACCTCTTACGACATACCAAAGGCGGTTTGTGACATGTCATTTTTGGAGCGCGTCTCACTCACCCTGGTTGTCGTACATGCACATGGGGCCATCTCTCTGGTAGTTTGCCACACGGGTGCGGTAGGGGCAATTGACGGCCAGCTGGAGGTAATTCGCTCCGAGCCGATGCCGATGTGTGTCTGGGTAAGAGAAAAGACGCCCCTGTGGCGAAAGAATTGAGTAATTACAGCGTTTAGTCATTCTAGTAATTCTTGTAACTAGTGATTAGTCATTGACGCTTTAATCCAAATTGATTTACAGGATGCTTATTACATGTAACCAAAGCTTAAGTGCCTTGCTCAAGGACAAAATAGTGAACAAGCATCTTTTTGTGCATCTTAAGTCTGTGCAAACGAACCTATGAAATATGTGTCTAGGTATGTTGCTTAATTGGATTTGTGACATAGTAGTAAAAACTTACCTGCAGCATCTTGTCCGGGCTGGCCTCAATGCCGGGCGGCATGTTACTGGGATCGAATGCCAGTTGCTCAACCTCAGCGAAATAGTTCACAGGGTTTCGGTTCAACACAAGGCGTCCCACAGGAATCAGAGGGAATTCCTTATGGGACCAGACCTGAATGATAGAGCCAGTCATCAGGATGGACACACTTATTCTTTACTACAATTATTTTTAATCGAAACTATAAAATAACACAAATGGAAGTAATATTAAATTTAANATATATATATATATATATATATATACACATATACACACATACACACACATACACACACCGATCAGGCATAACATTATGACCACCTTCCTAATGTTGTGATGTCCCCCTTTTGCTGCCAAAACAGCCCTGACCCGTCGAAGCATGGACTCCGTTTGACCTCTGAAGGTGTGCTGTGGTATCTGGACCAAGATGTTAGCAGCAGATCCTTTAAGTCCTGTAAGTTGTGAGGTGGAGCCTCCATGGATCGGACTTGTTTGTTCAGCACATCAAACAGATGCTCGATTGGATTGAGATCTGGGGAATTTGGAGGCCAAGTCAACACCTCAAACTCGTTGTTGTGCTCCTCAAACAATTCCTGAACCATTTTTGCTTTGTGGCAGGAGCATTATCCTGCTGAAAGAGGCCACAGCCACCAGGGAATACTGTTTCCATGAATGGTCTGCAACAATGCTTGATCTACAGGAGCTCGTCTGTTGGATCGGACCACACGGACCAGCCTTCGCTCCCCACGTGCATCATTGAGCCTTGGCCGCCCATGACCCTGTCGCCGGTTCACCGCTGTTCCTTCCTTGGAGAACTTTTCATAGATACTGACCACTGCACCCACAAGAGCTGCAGTTTTGGAGATGCTCTGAGTCGTCTAGCCATCACAATTTGGTCCTTGTCAAACTCGCTCAAATCCTTACGCTTGCCCATTTTTCCTGCTTCTAACACATCAACTTTGAGGACAAAATGTTCACTTGCTGCCTAATATATCCATCCACTAACAGGTGCCGTGATGAAGAGATGATCAGTGTTATTCACTTCTCCTGTCAGTGCTCATAATATAATGCCTGATCGGTGTGGAGACTCACTGGTGTAGTGTAAGAGTACCTTAGTTAAATCAAACGGATTCCACTTCCAGTTCTCCGCCTGCTCAAAGGTCATGACCTGGATGTAGAAGGTCCAGGATGGGAAGTTGCCGTTGGAGATGGCATTGTAGAGCTCTCTGATGGAGTAATCTGGGTCGGTGCATGCAAGACGATCCGCCTCTTCAACGGTCAAATTCTTAATGCCCTGATCAGTCTGAAACACAAAAACAAGTGGCAGGGTTTCTTAACTAGGTAGGCATCATAACATTAACAAGTGATAAATTACATCTCTTAAATTACACTCAATGTCAGAGTTGTAAACACGACGGCGTTCTTCTTCCACAAGGGGGTTTGGCATCACACTTTGTTTCTAGGTGGACTGTTAAAGCCAACGTCTGTCTGAGGCCGAGACTAATGTGTTACATTCATTCTCGAGGTGTAACAAACAAGGTTAATGCATTTCCAGACCTATTATTGGTATGTAGGGTTGTCAAAACTACCGACTTCGGTACCAAATTTTTTAAATGTAACGATACCAGCATTTGAAAGCAGGCGTCCATCATCGGATCCCTAATATATCTGCTGAGACTCCTGCTTTCAAACACTCCCGTGAGTATCTGTGCAAGCGCTCGGTGAAGAGCATCAAATATGTATATACACACACACACACAACATGTTTTTGAAGCGTTGATCATTGTAGCCAATCACAGACATATCTGTTGAGCACGATGGCCAATCAGAGGTGTTTAAGAATCCACTCAAAATGCTAGGGGGAAATGCTGGTATCGCTACATTTTTAAAATTTCAGTACCGACTTGATACCAAAGTCTGTACTTTTGACAACACTAATGGTATAAAATGAATATTGTGATAAATATCGCTATTAAATTATATGGAAAAAATATTATGATAACCCATTATTGCCTAGCCCTAATTGAAAATCTAATGTGTCCATTTTGGCTATATTAGCCATATTGACTTACAAACATTAAGTACCTTGTAGTGGAACTTGCAGTACACCGGCTCTCCCTGAGCGTTGACCAGTTTGAAAGTGTGCGATCCGTATCCGTTCATATGACGGTGGCCATCCGGAATTCCCCGATCGCTGAACAGGAAAGACACCTGCACATACACGTAAACCAAAGTGAGCGAGGCTTTCTGCATTAACGTGACAACGCAAAAGTGACCAGGTGTACCTGGTGCAACGATTCAGGACGCAAACTCCAGAAATCCCAAACCATATCCGGATCCTTCAAGTGAGTCTGCGGATTCCGCTTCTGAGAGTGGATGAAGGACGGAAACTACAAACACAGTTAACACACATATTCAGTTAATATTGTGGCAAGGCACTTAATAGATTCATGAACCGTGTGTGGATTGAGTCTTTTACCAGAAGTGCATCCCTGATAAAGAAGATTGGGGTGTTGTTTCCAGTAAGATCCCAGTTGCCCTCATCAGTGTAGAACTTCACCGCAAATCCTCGAGGATCTCGCACGGTATCTGCCGACCCAGACTCACCAGCTACAAACAAACAAACACACATTTATCAAGGTGCAAAGGTGGTATATTTTACTTAGAGTAGGCAAACAAGCAAGAGTTTCTATCACACAGTTTCTACATGTGCTCTTTACCCTCTTACAAAACCATTTGGCTCAGTTTCAGAGACCTGAGTCGACTTCTGTTACAACATCGTTTCCTGGCATTTCTAATCCCAAAATAACAGTCGATACATACAGAGTCCAGACTAGAACCATTATAACATCCATTCAGAAACGTACCCACAGTGGAAAAGCGAACAGCGATGGGTGTAGTCTTTCCAACATGCTCGAACACTTTGGCTTTACAATAGCGGCTGATATCATGGGTCACTTCGAAGTAGCCAAACGCCCCTGCGAAGAGAGAGAAAAGATTTAGTTTTAAAGCTCTTTTAAAGCATCCCGATATTGTCTATCCAAGCAGAGCACAGCTCCTATAAGAGAAACAAATTTCAGCACAGTCATGGTTTTCCAGCCTCTTAAAGGTACTACTGTTCAAAAGTTTGGGGTCAGCGAGTATTTATTCACACTCACCTGCTCCTTTAGCGTGCACGACTCTCTCTGGTATCCGCTCTCGGTCAAAATGGGCCATTTCATCAGTAAACACCACGTCCTGGACCAGAAGTGGCCCACGCGGACCCGCCGTCATTGAGTTTAACTTGTCCCCAACCGGGACTCCGGCTCCAGTGGTCAGGACATCTGACCGCTGAGAAGAAAAACCCCAAAATGAGACAAAACAGTCTGGTAAAATTTAAATAAATAATTTTATTTATTAAACAAACAAAACAATTTGCATTTTATGATTAGTCAACCCTTTCAAATCATGTCACAATATTAGTCATTTTAATTTAACTATTAATCTATTACTATATTACATTATATATCACTATATTACATTATATATCATTATATTACATTATATATTACTATATTACATTATATATTATTATATTACATTATATTACAACATTATTCAGTATTTTAAATTGAATTTAAGGTGTGTCACTCTAGCAAACGAGTTTTTTGGCAAAAAAAATAAATATTTTATAGGCATTTGGGCTTAAAATGGTGATTAAATAACCCTAGCGTTATCTATCTACTTATCTGGTTGAAGTTCAACTATCGCAGAAGTAATTGAGCTTATCTATCGTGTCCTCGATAAATAAATAAAGGGAAAAGGACCTATATCGCTTCCACAACATGACAGGCATTATCACATGCGATTCGCTGAGCGAGGTGTCAGTCATGCTATTGACCAATCGCGTTAGAGAGGAGTGGGATGGGGGCGGGGGCTTGACCGTCTTCCGTTTAAATATGTCTTTGACCCACTTCAACTACGAAAACAGTTCACCTGAGAAATTATATTATCTCTTTTGTGCATTTTCACACGCAAACCATTACAAATTCAAAACAATCCACCATGCAAAAAATAAAACCGTAGGGGATGTTATTTTCAAGCAGCAACAGCAAGTGTTTTATGCAATTATATATAAAAAATATTAGACAGTATCTACTGCATTCATGCGTGACACGTGATACATGTCATAAATGCGTAGTTTAGAAACGTTTTGCACATTAAAACCCGAAGATATAATCAAACCCGTTCGTGTTTGTGCATTACAGCCTCGCGACCTTTGGCACAATTTCTCACAGCGCAATACAGCATTAAAGGAAACCAATTTAAATACACAATTTTTAACATAATATAGCATAAATTGTGCAGCAGACCTGAGAGCCTCGACCCTGCTTCCACAGTTTCATCTGATCCGTCGCCTTTTCTCTGTCAGACATTATTCAGCTCTTCAGAGACACACAAAACGCGAAACAAAACTTTTGTGGACTCGAGGTCTGACTGAAGGCTTGTTATTTATTTCGTCTGGTACTGCTCTGATCTTTGTACTTGACTTGGACTCTTATGTGATCTTCATGTGTCTCCACCCAACTGGTATCTGAATGGGAGGAGCTATTTGGCCCGAAAGTTGTAGGCCGAGCACGATGGGTCTACATAATAATTTTATTTTTTTTAACTCTACAGTGTGTATTTTAGTTCAGTGACCTTGACCTGTTAGACCATGACCAATCGCAATTGCTGAGAATGTCATCGTTATGTCATTAGTACTTTCTGTTTTTAATAACAAAGATATGACACTGTCAAAATAATCAGAAAGTGCGGAAATACAGTGGCATTTAATACAAGTTTTCGGAAATGGTGTTTAAATAAGCAATTACATGAATTGTGCACTCATTAGCATACATTTCCAGAATAGAAATATGAACACTGGACAGGTTCATAATTCTTGATTTATTTTGTTGACATACTAAAGTTTTTACAGAGTGGATTTTGAGTATATATACTCAAAATTTATTTTTCAACGATATACAGTACAGTCCAAAAGTTTGGAACCACTAAGATTTTTAATGTTTTTAAAAGAAGTTTCGTCTGCTCACCAAGGCTACATTTATTTAATTAAAAATACAGTAAAAAACAGTAATATTGTGAAATATTATTACAATTTAAAATAACTGTTTTCTATTTGAATATATTTCACAAAGTAATTTATTCCTGTGATCAAAGCTGAATTTCCAGCATCAGTACTCCAGTCTTCAGTGTCACATGATCCTTCAGAAATCATTCTAATATGCTGATCTGCTGCTCAAGAAACATTTAATGTGTACAATTGTACAAAATATTTGTGTACAATATTTTTTTCAGGATTATTTGATGAATAGAAAGTTCAAAAGAACAGTGTTTATCTGAAATCGAATCTTTTGTAACATTATAAATGTCTTTACTGCCACTTATGATTGATTTAATGCATCCTTGCTGAATAAAAGTATTCATTTCTTTAATTTCTTTTCCAAAAAATTAAATAAAAATTCTTACTGACCCCAAACTTTTGAACGGTAGTGTATAATGCTACAGAAGCTTTGTATTTCAGATAAATGCTGTTCTTTTGAACTTTCTATTCATCAAGGAATCCTGAAACAAAAAGTACAAAAAAGTACACAACTGTTTTCAACATTGAAAATAATCATGAATGTTTATTGAGCAGCAAATCAGCATATTAGAATGATTTCTGAAGGATCATGTGACACTGAAGACTGGAGTAATGATGCTGAAAATTCAGCTTTGCATCACAGGAATAAATTACTTTGTCAAATATATTTAAATAGTACACAGTTATTTTAAATTGTAATAATATTTCACAATATTACTGTTTTTTACTGTATTTTTAATTAAATAAATGTAGCCTTGGTGAGCAGACGAAACTTCTTTTAAAAACATTAAAAATCTTAGTGGTTCCAAACTTTTGGACTGTACTGTACATATATATATATATTTTATCAGTCCATAAATCAGAAAATACTGTAAACAGCCAGAAAAATCACTATGTTTTTAGGAATAAAATGTATAAATTAGGTGAATATAGATGGGAAGTGGGTCAATGATGTGACGGGTCTTTTTTTTTTTTTTGTCCAAAGGCCTTAATAATAATAAAAAACAAAGATATGACATCCAAAGTATGTAAGGTAGTAAAACTAGATCTCTTTTATCAAATCCATAAGGTTTTAATTATATTTTGCAACTTAAAAAGGTATTTTAAAGATTTTGAAGTGCCAAAACGTCATTAGGTTTAACCGTCCAAAGGCCAATACAGCCATTTCATTTGTGATTAAAAGATCTTAAAATGTAATAAATGTATATATTTTTTATTCTGGCATGATTTTATAACATCATATATCAACATTAAAATTATGTGTAGAAGTCGTTGCTTTGTTATGAGAAATAATGTCTGGAAAAATGAATTTCATTGATGTCATTCAGAGTAACCAATATAAAGGGACCATGATGGATCAAGTCATGCGGTCAGAATCATGTGACAGGATGTGACATCATTCAGACACCTGCAAAGGACCACATGGTCATGAAGCAAAGTAACTAACTCTCTTTTAAAGGATTAGTTCACTTTTAAATAAACTTTTCCTGATAATTTACTCACCCCCATGTCATCCAAGATGTTCATGTCTTTCTTTCTTCAGTCGAAAAGAAATTAAAGTTTTTGATGAAAACATTCCAGGATTTTTCTCCTTATAGTGGACTTCAATGGGCACCAAACGATTGAAGGTCAAAATTAGTTTCACTGCAGCTTCAAATTGTTCAACACGATCCCAGATGAGAAATAAGGGTCTTATCTAGAGAAACCATCGCTCAGTTTCTGAAAAAAATTGAAAATTATAAAAGTTTTAACGAGAAATGCTCATCTTGAACTAGCTCTCTTCTTCTTCTCCTCTATTAGAATTCCGGCAGTGTAGACACTGCTAAGTGTAATACTGCCCTCCACAGGCCAAAGTTTGAACTAATTTTTATATGCAATATGCTAGTTCAAAAGTACATAACAATTAGTTCAAACTTTGGCCTGTGGAGGGCAGTATTACACTTAGCAGCGTCTACATTGCTGGAATTCAAATAGAGAAGAAGAAGAAGAGAGCTAGTTCAAGATGAGCATTTAAGGTTAAAACTTATATAATTTTCAATTTTTTTCAGAAAATGAGCGATGGTTTCACTAGATAAGACCCTTATTTCTCATCTGGGATCGTGTTGAACAATTTGAAGCTGCAGTGAAACTAATTTTGACCTTCAACTGTTTGGTGCCCATTGAAGTCCACTATAAGGAGAAAAATCCTGGAATGTTTTCATCAAAAACTTTAATTTCTTTTCGACTGAAGAAAGAAAGACATGAACATCTTGGATGACATGGGGGTGAGTAAATTATCAGGAAAAGTTTATTTAAAAGTGAACTAATCCTTTAACTATTTGAAAAATTCATGTTTTCACTTGATCATACGCGTGTCCTGAAACATCAGGTCATTCGGTACAACCGCTATAAAACATGGAAAATGTTGTAATATTTTAAAAACTTGTACTAAATATAAAATGTTTAATTGCCCTTTTGCTAGCTAGCTAGATATCAGCCTGTTAGCATTGTTTGAAAATGTCATTCAGTAAAACCGAAATTTTGGTTAAACCGAATGACTTTTTTGGTGACTAATTTTCTCCACCTTGTAAAAAATGACAAAAGCAGTGTTAATTGATTATAAAAACCACATAATCTCATTGTTAACACTTAATAAAACTTCAAAATTAATTATATCTCCATTATATATTTTTTTTACACTTTTGAAAACCTTATTCGTCAATGACCCAAGTGCTGCTGAAGTGGAGATTTCTGGCTTCGCGCAGGAAAACATTTTAATTTTGAGAAACAGCCTTTAAAGATATGTATTTATGTGTATTTGATGTTTTCTTTCCAGTAGTCTAAATGAAAAAAAGTTATAGAAGCAAAATAGCCCCAAATTTACAACTAAAATACATAATACAAATATACTTCTCTCACATCTCACAAGAAAACAATTGACTTCATATGAAACAAACCACATAAAGCATTTTTATTTAAACAATTCATTTGATTGCAGTATGTTCTACATTACATGTGCATGCATCATAAAGTTATGTTTTATCATTCTTTAAATCTAAAGTTCACCAACATCAGATGTACACTGCAAATGAGAATATTGCTTCTATTAGGGTGAATTTGGCACAGAATGAAGTTTAATGGTGACAAGCTTAAAATATTGTTAGTAGTAAAAATGAATCACGGCATTTGCAGCACTTCATCAAATCAAATGACTTCACTGCAACAAGCTCAAATCTGTTATTCATTCTACAAAACATTTCAGGTGTTTACGATGTAGGATGTGATTCACAGATTTTGGTGTGAAGGTTTTACATTCTGTCATCATAAAACTTTAATTATTGCGGCAGTTAAAACACTTACGAGAAAACTCAGAGAATGTGAAAGGAAATATATAGTAGTTTATACATTTCCAGTTTGATTAATGTATTTTACGCAGTGTTGGGGTGATGCATTACAAAGTACAAAACTACAAAGTACATGTTCCTGTGATGAAATAACGTAAGGAATTACCATTTATTTTTCAGTAATCCCGTAACAGTTACTGTTTTGTAGTTATTTGCGCTACATATATGATATTAATGTACTAAGGCTAATTTAACAACGATATTTAAGGTCCAACAACAAATATACTATTGATCAAAAAAGCACTTTCTTTCATTTTGACATGCTAACCAAGTGTGAGGATGGCAGAAAAGCGTGGCTTTTTTTTTTTTGCGAAATGGGAAATACATTGTACTGTAATACGCATTAGTGTTATTAATTCAAACTTATGCCCTGACAAAAACTGCACTGAACAGCACAAGCAATCTGTTGACGAACTTAACAACTTGGTCACATTAAACTAATCTGTTAAAGTTTGTATTTTAGAAGTTAATGACTGAATTAGTTAATTAATGCGTAATGTTAATACTGTTCAGAGTAACTAGAAAAGTAATCACAATGCAATACAAAACATAAGAGATAATAATTATTAAAATACTTTTTTTTAGCAACTTCCCCAACACTGATTTTGATTTTAAGTACTTGCACGCCCTCTAGTGGTAGAATATATTAGCCAAAATAAATAATTACAGTTTGGTACTTTCATTAAATTTGGTTAACACAAATATCTTAAAATAAGCTGGACAACTACATTTTCAAAAAGAAAAAGAAAAAAAACAGAGCACCTCGATGCTGCGTCTATGATACGTGATGTGGCTCAGTGGCGCCACTATTAGGCTAATAAGTGTCACTGCACTTGCCTGAGAAAAGGGACAGACAGTCCCAAGGTTGTTATGCCTTAAATTTGTTATTTTACAATGTTTAAGCAGAAAAAATAACTCCCATTAATAATAATAATAAATATTTATGGCCAAACAAATAATTTCTAATTCCTTTTTTATGCTGTACGTTTGAGTACAACAGAATGTGGCTACTGCAATTTCCACCCAAAGGCTGCAGCATAAGACCAGCCACCCTGTTATCATATGTAGAAATGAAGTTAACCTGGATAAGAAAACCTGGATTTCAAAGACCCTTACAGATGAGACATCCTGAGCCGCCGATTTCTCTCTCTTTCTCTCTATAAAGATCCATCCACCCTCGGGACAGCTGTGACACAAAGAATTTCTCTTCATATTCAAATGTCTTTACTGTTAGGACAGTTAGACAGTAGGCACCATGCAGACAGGAGTCAGAGGTCAGGGGTCAGGACAGGAGGACTTAGGTCCTCCGGAGCGGGTGCCACATTGAAACTGGTTTCCGCAAAGTGGCCAGCATCTGGTTCCAGTGAGTTATTCCCATTCCACTGGCCTCTGGTCCGATGATCACATGACCCACGTTTTCACCACGGCCGTCCTCTGTGCTCTCAGCGACAGTAACTCTCAGAGAGAGATCCTGAAACACACAATCGACCTTACAAGCTGAAGATAAATAAAAATATAGAATAATATAACAATAGAAGGATAGAACAATATAACCTATAGACAGATAGACAGTCAGATAGATGGATAGATAGATAGATAGATACAGACAGACAGATATATAGATAGACAGATATATAGATAGACAGACATATAGATAGACAGACATATAGATAGACAGACAGACAGACAGATATACAGACAGAGATATACAGACAGACAGACAGACAGATAGATAGACAGACAGACAGATATACAGACAGACAGATATACAGACAGAGATATACAGACAGACAGACAAACAGACAGACAGATATATAGATAAACAGATAGACACACAGACAGACAGACACACAGATAGATAGACAGATATATAGACAGATAGACACACAGATATACAGACAGATAGACACACAGACAGACAGACAGACACACAGATAGACAGACAGATATATAAATAGACAGATAGACACACAGATATACAGACAGATATATAGATAGACAGACAGACACACAGACAGACACACAGACAGACAGACAGACAGACATATAGATATAGACACACAGATAGACAGACAGATATACAGACAGACAGACAGATATATAGATAGACAGACAGATATATAGATAGACAGACAGACAGACAGATATATAGATAGACAGACAGACAGACAGATATATAGATATACAGACAGACAGACAGACATATAGATATAGACACACAGATAGACAGACAGATATACAGACAGACAGACAGATATATAGATAGACAGACAGACAGACAGATATATAGATATACAGACAGACAGACAGACAGACATATAGATATAGACACACAGATAGATAGATATATAGATAGACAGACAGACAGATATATAGATATACAGACAGACAGACAGACAGAGATATACAGACAGACAGATATATAGATAGACACACAGATAGACAGACAGATATACAGATAGACACAGACAGATAGACACAGACAGATAGACACAGACAGATAGACAGATATATAGATATATAGATAGACAGACAGACAGATATATAGATAGACACACAGATAGACAGACAGACAGACAGATATACAGATAGACACAAACAGATAGACACAGACAGACAAACACAGATAGATACAGACAGACAGATATATAGATAGACAGACAGATAGACACACAGACAGACAGATATATAGATAGACAGATAGACACACAGACAGACAGACACACAGATAGATAGACAGACAGATATATAGATAGACAGATAGACAGATAGACACAGAGAGATATAATGACAGACAGACAGATATACAGACAGACAGACACACACACAGACAGACAGACACAGACAGACAGACAGACAGACAGACGGACAGACAGACACACAGACAGACAGACAGACAGACAGACACACAGACAGACAGACAGACACACAGACAGACAGACAGACACACAGACAGACAGACACACACACACACACACACACACACACACACACACAGATAGATAGACAGACAGACAGATGGACAGACAGACAGACAGACAGACAGATAGATCAGTGTTGTCACCTGCAGGACGATGGCTGGCACTGAGAAGATCATAGCCTCATTGAAGATGGGGTTGGTATCATCCCTTTTTATGGACGTCTTTTTTTTACTGATCTTCCTGCCGTCCTGGAGCAGGTACACCTTAACAAACGGATCTGTTCATGTAGAAAGAGACAACATTCAGTACATGTCTTTCACACAGTATAATTTACCACAGTAGGAGATATTCCTGCATTCTGTTCCTGGAACAATATTCCTATTAACTAGTCATTGTTCTAGCCAGTAATCAGTAATCAGTTGACACAGATGTTGCTCAGCTTCACACCTGCTGTGGTCTTTCCATTAGTCCAGACCAGGTTCTTGGCTTTGGCAATGACCACGGTGAGACGTTCTGCAGTCGGCAAATAACTGAGAGACAACAGGATCTCCCCGACAGCATCCACAGCCTGAGGAGAAGAAGTCAATCAGCTTTTTGAAGTACTTCTATGAACTGAACCCTCTAAACAAAACTCATTATTTCCATTTCTACATATAGGAGGACATTTATTGACTTTCATTTTTTCCAGTTCAGAGGTAGAATGACACATCCAGACCAGGTGTAATGTACCTTGTTGATGTCCTGCAGGTAGAGCCAGGCGTTAAATGGCCGGAATGTCAGGTCCAGATCCGACAGTTTAAGTTCTGCCACTCCAGCACTGATGTTCCGTTCGTCTGAATCGACAGCAAAGGTGGAGAATCGCAGACTGTTCTCATCCAGATTTACTGAATCCAAAGGAACAGAAAACCGCTCGTCAAACACCACAGTGAAGGCGTTTCTCTTGACCTGCAGAAGAGAATGACAGAAAGAGATGTTTCAGTGACATTGATGATAGATAGATAAAAGAAAAGTTAGTGTTGATATGATAATTTCCTTTACATGATGATTTTACTCCATTTTAACGATCCTAAGAATTAAACTGGATGTTTTTGTAAACTTGAAGACTTCTATATTTAAATGAGCTCTGTTCTGATTGGCTGATCTCTTTGTCAGGTATGGGTGAGGGAAGGATGAGCGAGGACTCAATTGCAGGAGAAATAGGCTTTTTATTAATAATAAAAATGAAACAAAAACAAACAAAACTACCCCGAGGGGGAAAACAGACTTGATAAGAACCGACCAGGTGCTCACAAAACACGAAAAAAGAGCTCACGGCAAGTGAAAGTACACACAAACCGTGCGCTCACAATAAAGACAGAACAGGGAGTGCCAGTGTCCGAATCCCGACACGAAACCGAAACTAAACTAGACATGAGTGCCGGGATCCGAACGCCACGCTCCCAAAATGAAATAAGACATGCAGACAAGAGAGCGCACGGCTCGAGAACTCGAGACCGTACGCTCACACAAAGACAGGACAAAAATGGGAGTGTCAGAGCTCTGTGACAAAACCAAGAAATAAACTAGACAGAACCCTGACACTACCCCCCTCTAAAGGGACGCCCCCTGCCGTCCCTTACGAGGGACACCGAACACAAGACAAAAACATATGACAACACAAGACCAACATACACAACAACACAAGATCAACACACCAACATGACAACAAGACAAAAAGATTAATACACAGAGACAAAGAGGGGAGGGCGCCAAGTCAGAGCCAGCAGGAAAATAACAGTAGTCTTAGGTGGGTCTGGAGACCAGGAAGATGACCAGGGAGGGATGGGAAGGTTGAGCCAAGGAGGCTCAGGCAGGTCTGGAGTCCTGGCAGAAAACCAGGGTGGGACCGGAGGGACAGACCAGGGAGGCTCCATCAGGTCTGGAGTCCAAGCTGCGGGCCAGGGTGGTGCTAGAGGAATGGACCAGGCGAGCTCCAGCAGGTCTGGAGTCCTGGCTGAGGGCCAGGGCGGTGCTGGAGGAACAGGCCATGCAGGCTCCAGCAGGCTTAGGGGCGGAGCTGGAAGCATGGGTGGAGCAAGCAGGGCAGGCAGCAAGGACAGAACTGGCTTGGCAGACAGCATGGGTAGAGCCAGTAGTGCAGACACCAAGGGCTGAGCCTGCTTGACAGGCATCAAGGGCAGGGCCTGCTTGACAGGCATCAAGGGCGGCACGGGCAGGGCAAGGAGCTTTGGTGGCGCCGGCAGGGCAAGGAGCTTTGGCGGTGCAGGAACGGTCTCTGGGAAGACCTCCGGGCCTACAGGGGGCTCTGGGATCACCAGATCAGTCAGAAGAAGCCTTCCTTATCTTCCTCTGCTTACATTGGTGAGGCACTGGCATGGAGATAGCTGCCTTTAAGAAAACTGCAGCATCCACAACCACCTCTGGGAGAGCTGCAACAACCACAGCTGCCTCTGGGGAAGCTACAGCATTCTTTCCCTGGCAAGCGAGGAACTCCACAAAAGCCTCAAAGGTCAGGTGGTCCAGCCCTCTCATTCTCCACCAGTTGAGGGGCTCATCAAGGGCATAATTAAATAGGTCTTTGAGAGCTGCATCATTAAACCCCAATCCCTCTGTAACACTACTGAATTCCAGTGCAAACCTCCTCAAATCATTCCCCCGTTGACGAAAGGAGCTCAAAGCCTGGAGAATGTTGTCATAGAGAGGGCTGGAGAGGGTGAAAGCTGGTGGATGACACAAGCCCTCCTTCCGCTGAGTCCTCATAATGGCTGGATCGTTCTGTCAGGTATGGGTGAGGGAAGGATGAGCGAGGACTCAATTGCAGGAGAAATAGGCTTTTTAACAATAATAAAAATGAAACAAAAACAAACAACTACCCCGAGAGGGAAAACAGACTTGACTTGACTAAAAGGAATCACAGAAGGGAAACATACGACAACAATCCAGCACAGGACTGCAAACACAAGGAGAATAAATAGGAGAACAAACAAGGCAGGTAATGAGGGAGGACAGGTGTCTAGCTGTTTAATATCAAAAGGGCAAGAAAAATCTATATTTTTCATGAAAAGACAGGTGTCTTATGATTTATAATACCTGTGTGGCTCCCAGGCTGATCTGCTGAGGGACCAGAGTGACAGTGATGTAGCATCCGGGGAAGTTCTCCTCCTCCTTCTCCAGCAGGTCTTTACCCTGGTGCAGTGAGACGAGCAGAAGCGAAGCTCGAGTGTCCAGCTCCAGCGTGACCTCCAGCTGTCCCACCGTAAAGTCGTGCCCGAAGGTTTGAGCGATGGAAGAGATGGAACACAGCGATTCAGAGGACATGGAACGATTCAGCGCGCCTCCGCTCTGATCCAGCTCTCGGCTCATCAGCTCCAGCGTTCCGAGATCCCGAAGACCATCTGGAGTGTCCAACAGCTGGAGACTCGGCTTTCGGCTCGCAGAGGACGCCCTCCGCTGGTTGGAAGCTGCAACACGCTGCACGAAAAACAGTAAGCATCATATTATAAAGACAATATTTTGTAAATTTAAATTTGTAATATTTTATAAATTATTATTATAATACTTTATAATAAATTTTCCTTTCTCAAATCTCCTGCAGATCCCTTGTAGACCCCAGTTTGAAAACCCCTGCTTACCTTCTGTCTGATCTCAGAGTGAGAGGAGCCATATTTCTCCTGCAGGTAGCGGTAGTGGAAGTTTGGGTACGGAGAGGGAGTCGGGAAGGAGCCGGATTTATATAACTTCCACAGATTCACTATAACCACAGCAAACAGAACCAGGAACCCAAACACATACAAACACACTTCCCAGCCAGGCGGGTTCAGCACCACTGACACACAAACACACACAAAACACAATCAGAAACTCACTTAGAGGGACTCATATGAAATCAGGAGGCGTATAAATGATGACTGCTCACCGCTCAGATGATATTCAGAAATATCCTGACCCTGTACAGACATAGTGCCACCTAAAACACACAGCAAACACATTCTTAAACACGGCATTTATACATTTACCATGGTATAGTTAACAGAGTTATTGTTATTACAAACCATAATAACCCTTACAAATAATATACTGTGGTTGTACTATGGTAAAGTGATGGAGTCCGGTGGTCAGACAATGGTATTTTTGAATTATAACCATATTCATAATACACAATACCAAAGCCAGAAAACATGGTATCAACATGGCCCATGTCTAAATAACATTACTATGGTACATATCCAAAAATACCATGATATTAACATAGCACATATCTAATAAAAATCATTATATAACAACTGTGGTATTACCATGATGCATGTAAACAAATGTCCAGAAAAACACGGTATTGCTGTGGTAAATGCCCCCCAAAACATGTAATTACTATGATGTATGTAAACAAATGTCCAGAAAAACATGGTATTACTATGATGCATGGTTTTAACATATGCTATGGTTTTAACATATCCGATAAAAAACATGGTAGTACCATGGTATATTTCAAAAACGTGGCTTCACCATTGTACCTATCCAAGTAATCATGGTTTTACTGTGGTAAATGCCCCCTAAAACATCGTATTACCATGATGCATGAAAACAAATGTCCAGAAAAACATGGTATTACTGTGGTAAATGCCCCCCGAAACAAGGTATTACTATGGTGCATGTAAAGAAATGTCCAGAAAAACATGGTTTTAGCATTAGCCATGTCTAAAAAACATTAAAATGCCACATAATTACTATGGTACATATCCAAAAATACTATGGTTTTAACATATCCAATAAAAACATGGTAGTACCATGTCAAAAACATGGCTTCACCATCATACCTATCCAAGTAATCATGGTATTACTGTGGTAAATGCCCCCAAAACATGGTATTACCATGGTGCATGTAAACAAATGTCCAGAAAAACATGGTATTACTGAGGGAAATGCCACAAAAAACATGGTATTATCAAGGTGCATGTAAACAAATGTCCAGAAAAACATGGTATTACTGTGGTAAATGCCCCAAAAACATGGTATTACCATGGTGCATGTAAACAAATGTCCAGAAAAACATGGTATTACTGTGGGAAATGCCCCCAAAAACATGGTATTACTATGGTGCATGTAAACAAATGTCCAGAAAAACATGGTATTAGTGTGGGAAATGCCTAAAAAAAACATGGTATTACTGTGGGAAATGCCCCAAAAAACATGGTATTACTATGGTGCATGTAAACAAATGTCCAGAAAAACACGGTATTACTGTGGTAAATGCCCCAAAGAACATGGTATTAACATGGTGCATGTAAACAACTGTTCAGAAAACCATGGTATTAATATGGTAAATACCCCCAAAAACATGGTATTACCATGGTACATGTACAAATTTTATTATTATTATTTATAAATTTAACATATAACTAAATATATTAGTATTATGTGTATTACTGTGGTAGTTTTTGCAAGTGGCATAATAACGCTTTCAGAATCGTTCTCTCATTTTAATTAAATTTTTGTGACAGTGGTGGTTAATCGCAAGTTAACACAGTTTGCAATTACTATGGTATTTTTGACAGAAGCAATGGATGTTAATGTGGTTAATTGTTAAAAGGGTACTGAAGCATCAGCGATCCAATCTTTCAAACCTGGGAAAGACACCTGAAGCATGAAAAAAAGTCAAGTTAGATATAAAAAGAGAGAAAGTGAGAGGCGTATATGCTGTGAGTCACGCCGAGACTTGTGGGTAATGAGATGAAGGGAGCAGCGGGAGCTGAGGAAGACTTCTGCAGAAGATTATGACAACGGGCCAATTAAAGCATCTGAGACCCGAGCGTTCATGCTCTCAACCGCAGGGTTATGAGAGCTGGGATTCGGAAACGGAATATCTAATGAATACGTGTTGAAGTCGCACTGTCAGGAATGTCAGCAGCTCTATGTAAGTGTGTGTGTGTGTTTGTGTAACAGCCCACGCTCAGTCTGTGATGACTACAGGAGCACAGATGGACACACACACACTCTTGGAACAGTGATACTGTCTGGATGCTGAAGCCAATATCCCAAAATAATTTCCCAAATGGCACATTCACTTGAGCTGTAAACCTTCATCTTGATAAACAATGAATCATGGAGCATAAGTCCCAAGCTTGCTTTCTTCAGTTCGCTTTGGCTTGTCAGGTTGTGTAGAAAAGTGATGATTGCTTCTCTTGCCTTTTATGAGGACGCCATTAATGAAATAACATTGAAGAGGTTGTGTAGAGATTCAAGTCTTTATCTTACAGACCTAAAGGTCTAGGTTTAAAGGGATAGTTCAGCCAATAATTTACTCACCCTCATGCAGTGTTATTTTAGTATTATTTACATATTTATTAAAATCCTCAGTTAGCTTTTATTTTTACATTGACCAATCATGATGTAATAAGAACAAATCGAGAACAATTTAATAGTAACCACAGCTTTAACAAATCAGATAAGTAAAAAAAATGATATGTAGAAAAAAAGCACATTAAATTATCCAGGTTTAATCCTATTTTAGGATATTAAATTATATCGTAACCAATCATGTCAACGTGCCGGCAGGCTTTAGCATGTCATTAACTATGACCGTTTTGAAGCAAGAGAGTCGTGTAACATTAGCAACACATTATTATCTGTTTGATAACGTAGTCAAGCAAAAGGCTAATCATATTAATTACCGTTATGTGTCTGACGTTTTAAAAAGCAATACCATTGTGCAGCTTTTACCTCAGTAAGTTGACCGAGTGGATCTCTAAGCTTGTGCGAGTGAGTGGGGGCGGGGCTAATTAGCATATTCATAGCTCCGCTGTATACTAAATGAGGAAAGGGTGTAGAGTTACATTCAAGCTATTTTAAAGTACCCCTGTGGTGAAAATTAAGTTTTAATGTTGTTTATATGTCTATGTAGTGTTTTTAATATGCTTTAAGATAAAAACCATGTGCAAATTCATGTCAACACCATTGCTGAGTATTTTCTCCTTAAAACTGCAGTGAAAAAAAGAGTCTCAAACCCGCGGTTTGAAATCGCTGGTGTCTGTGACGTCACAAACTACCTTGTAACCAATCACGTCAACGTGCCGGTGGGTTTTAGCATATCGTTAACAGCAAACTAGCAGGGGAGTCTCAAGAGAAGCCAGGTTATCCTGGTATATTTTTCTGTTGATGTGAAAAATCGTGTAGATTTAGCAATATGGCGGGTGTATGATGTATATTACGATGTTATGATGAACTATATGCCTTTCTTCACTGACGTTCTGAGTTGTTCAAAGCGTTTGTAAGGATACTGATTGTTAGAAGGCAGCTGTCTGACTGGTTTGTGTAACATTAGCAACACATTATTAGCTGTTTGATAACGCAGTCAAGCTAAAGGCTAATCATATTAATTACAGTTATGTGTCCGACGTTGTTAAGAGCGATACCATTGCGCAGCGTTTACCTCAGCAAGTTGACCGAGTGGATCTCTGAGCACGCGCGAGTGAGTGGAGGCGGGGCTAATTAGCATATTCATCGATTCGCATATATTATATGAGGCAAGGGTGTAGAGTTACATTCAAGCTGTTTTAACTCTTAAATGCATGACTGTTTCGCCAATCATTCTTACATATTCGAGTCTTTATCGACCCGGATCTATATCTAAAACTCCTCTGATATTAGAGTAACAATTACAGAAGAATAAAATAAATCATATTTTGTTACCTTTTGGAGCTTGAAAGGGTTCAGTTTGAGCAGATGTTTTATGCCATCACCACTGTCCTCATCAGAGCTAATTTCCCAGTAAATTCAGCAAATAATAGGCTAGTTTTATGTTTGAGTTCACGAATATGAGCCCATTCGCGATCTCAAACATATTCTCAAAACTTAAGCCGCGGTCACACTAGACTTTGAACTTGCGAAATTTCTTCGGATGCTGTAACGGTCGTGATATGACGTCACGGTCTACAGCGTATATTCATTTATAAACATGAATTCAACATATAACTTAAAGTAATACATTCAAAATGTAAAATTATATAACCTACTCGACTTTACTGCAAAAATATCATTCTTTTAATTCAACCAAGAGGTCATGCCATGACGAATCGATCTTCTACTGGTCGCACGTCTTCACGTGATGTGAATTCGCAGGTCAGAGTTCACCAAACTTGAACTTTGTAACGCAGCGAAATGCGAAATTTTTCGCACAGGCTTGCGTTTCCGGTCTGACGCATTCGCATGCGTTTGAATGGAAGTCAATGGAACTATAAGTGCAGTGTAAAACATATTCTTAAAACTTTTTGCTTATCGTTTCGTTTTTTGTCTGAATGAATCGTCACTTCATCATTGTGTATCAGACATTGCCACCTTGTGGAATAAAGGTAAATTGCACTTATCATCTGAAATTAAATTATTGTTGTGCAGAAAAAATATACTTACACTGATACAAACCTCGGGTCGTTAGCGACCCTATACAATTTTTTACAAAAAATGAGTACAAAAATAGCCATTCTTTTTTATAATTTTATGATTTTTTTTCTTGTTATATTCTTTATAATGAATTGATTGAGGAATACCAAGAAGGTTGATGTCTAACGCTGCATTCACACGGGGCGTCAGCGTCAACGCTTGACGGAGGGCGTGTCTGAAGCTTGTGTTGACGCGACCGTTATAGCGATAACAGCCAATCACATTACTTTCCGGTGTTGCACGAACGCAATTGGCTAGCGACTGCTCTAGGGTATTTGTATGGGGCGATCTGATTGGATGACGCCTGCGTTGGCGCTTGAAAAGTTGAGAAATCTTCAACCTTTGCCGCTTGCAATGCGAATGAAGCGACGCGTCGGAACCCACAATTCAGTTCGGGAACGCATTACGTCACCCATTCAAACTAAATGAGAAGCGTTGATGCCGGCGCCCCGTGTGAATGCAGCGTTACTTTAAAAAATGTAAGAGGAAGAGGGTAGTGAATGACGTCCCGGGTCACTAAAGACCCGAGGTATGCATTTAAGGGTTAAAGGTGGTACAGAGGATCTTTTCCTCGACTGATTTTTTTTAAATGAGCGCATGCGTAAGAACAACCCCCCTCCATTTCGAGTAAACGCCTCCCAAACGAGTATTGGAACACGAGTGTTTACCACCGGCATTCGCTGTGTTATTAAGCCGGGCACACATTTAACGACTAGCTAAAACATTCTAAGACTGTGCTCAACATACAGCGATTGTTTCCTGCTCCTGAAGCAGATTTATATACTTTCACATGGAATTTGAACACCGACTGTAATCGCAGACTGAACGCAACTGGCTCTGACTGGACGCGTTTGAGCGCGATCAGTCATAAGTATCAATTTACATTCATAATCGGCCTTACAATCGTTAAGTGTGTGCGCGACTTAAAGCCGCGCACACACTTAGTGGATTCATTATTTCGGACTCACCGCGGGTAACTCATAATCTGCAGTTGTTACTCCTGTCTCCTGACAAAAACATTGCATGCGGCGCCTGTGGAGTGTGGAAAGTTACTGGAGCGCGCAGCCGCACGTCTCTCACAAGGAACGTCATGGCAGTGATTGACAAGCCAGAGGGCCAATCGTTTACGCGATGATCGCGTAAACGATTGGCTGATGTTTTTAAGGCCCTACCTCGTGCACAGATGATGTATATTAATAATATTCCTTTCAGTGCACCTAATAAATAGTCTTTTATCAGTTAGTAAAGACAGTTTCAAGTAATATTGCAAAAATGTATAAAACAAAACATCCTATTTAGCACCTTTAAGGCATGACGATTTTTTTGACAGGAAAACCGTTTAAATATATCATTTTGGTAATCATATATATTCAATTTATGCCATTCGTTGTTTAATGGAAAAAGAGGACATTTTGAAATCAGAGAAAATAATGACTTTGGGTGAATTATCCCTTTAAAGATCTATATCTTTCATAAACCCCTAAACTCACAGTTAATATTCCGTAAAGAGCATCTACACTGATTCTAAAAAGCCTTAAAAAACAAATTGATTTTCTTCTGAAAGCCACTCCACTAACAAGGACTGAAATTCCAAGAGGCCCAAACCATCCGCGGCCAGCGAAACTAAATCACTAGAGCTAATCAAGATGCTTTAAACGATCCAGTGGCACTAATCATTCAGATATGATTGTTTTCCAGCGGACAGCGCTGCATTCAGAGCGGATGAAATAGTGATCAGAAGCGTGCTGCGGGCGGATGGAGGGGCTCGAGTCTGCACTGTCAGCTACTCTCGTGCAGGACTGAAGGAAGCGAAAGCTAATAAATCAACCGTGCTTTTAATCTCCAGAATGACTCATTATAATAACACTTTCACTGAAACACGAGAAGCTGCCTGCAGGATGAAGCTCTCTGGAGAAAGACTCACAGCAGAACCACACACGTTACAACTCTACCAGAACAACTGACACAAAATATGAACAACGACAAACCACAATAGACACGTTAACTAGAGACTTAAGACGTAAAAAACACCTCAGACACACAAATATGACTCACAAAAGTGTCCAAAAACACTCACAAAAGACATTTAAACACGGCACATTCAGCACAAAACAAACATTTCATTTCGCAGCTGTTGTACAGGGGCTGCAGTGTGTTTTATTTGGCCCTTGGGTGTTAAATTAATGCCCCCATCAGAGGAGGGTCCATCATGATCACCATAACAACCACCAGCGGGCACGCGCACTGCATCAGCACGTGAACGGTGCCGAACTTCGAGTTCCACATCGAAGCGAAACCAACAGGCAACATGACAATAATTCAGCACGTGTGTGTCTGAAATACATAAAGCACACTAATAAATGAATGCATGAGATATGCATATAGGATAACTCTGCGTGCAGCATATGCACGTGAAATATGAGCGCTCATGTGTGTTCTTACCTTCAGCAGTGTCTGTTTCTCCCTCTCCTGCTCGCGCACACTTTCATCCATCAATTAACGCGCATTACAGCATCAGACTCACGTGCAGGATTCGATCACATCTGACGCGCGCGCGTTTAGATCAGATCTGAACTGAAGTGTGTCTGGGTTTTCCTCTGCGCATGATGAAGATCTGGATGCAGGAGTCCCACCCCTGCAATGCAACTTCAGCACCAGCACACACGCACGCGCACGAATAGAGATGAAGGGGGCTAGTTGTCACACTGAAATTTTCTCAGGGATGACACTAGAGTCTTGGCTGCAAAGAGAGCTATTGAACATTTCCACCATTATTACCCAAGAAAAAGATACAGCAGCTCATTGAACTAACGTCAGCGGCACTACACGGGGTAAGTTGTCACAATGGAACAAATGATTATACTTAAACTGCAAAGCAAACTAAAACAGCAAATGTGTCATACAAAAATATCGAAAACATTATTTTGGCAATCAAATATTGCATTTAATTAATAAGTACAATATTTATATAAACAATACAATTGTCCTTAGAACAGCTCTCCTTTAGCATTCTACCTTCATTTGATATGATAATGGTATTTTATTTTGTTGGACAAAATTAGCAAAAAATGTTTTAATTTATATCGCGAGTTCGGACAGAACGATAGACGATTATTAACATTCGTGTGCTTTGGTATTTTAATTGGTGCTGTAATATAGGCCTACCCAAAGGTATTCTATAGTACCATAGTATTTGAGTCTCACACGCCCCCAGTGGCCATAAATAAGAACAACATCAACAAGGTGAAGAAAATAGTAAAACTATTTGCGTTAAAAGTTTACTATAATAAATAACAAGCACCAGTTTGCAACATTAAAGGATTAGTCCACTTTTAAATACAAGCTTAAGTCTTATCTAGCGAAACGATCGGTCATTTTCGAAAAAAATACAACCGTTTATGCTTTATAAAAAAAATATCGCCTTGAACGTACTTTCCGCTTCCGCATTCTTCAAAACGCTTACGCTGAATGTTCTACGCCTTCCCTATTCTACGGAACGAACGCGGCGCCAGTTTCGTTTTTTTTCGTAAGTTGAATAGGGAAGGCGTAGGATATTCAGCGTAAGCGTTATGAAGAATGCGGAAGCGGAAAGTACGTTCAAGGCGATATTTTGTTTATAAAGCATAAACGGTTGTATTTTTTTCGAAAATGACCGATCGTTTCGCTAGATAAGACCCTTATTACTCATCTGGTATCGTTTAAAGCCCTTTGAAGCTGCACTGAAACTTGACCTTCAACCTGTTGGTAGCCATTGAAATCCACTATAAGGAGAATAATCCTGGAATGTTTTCATCAAAAACCTTCATTTCTTTTCAACTAATGAAAGAAAGACATAAACATCTTGGATGACATGGGGGTGAGTAAATTTATCAGGAAAAGTGTATTTAAAAGTGGACTAATCCTTTAAGCACCACATAGACGGACTGTTTTTCTTACGGCTGACCTGGAAGTTTGTGATAAAAATGCCCGCTCTTACGTTAAAAAATAAGGTGGTAAGGAAAGTCTGTTCACTCGGCGGCCATATTTGCAACGCCTCTGGGCAGCTTTCAGGTGTTGTGCTGAATTTTGACCCCCCAGCCAGATTATTACCCCCCTAGTATTGGTAGGTGTGGGGTTAAAGGGTTAGTTCACCCAAAAATGAAAATATTGTAATTAATTACTCACCCTCATGCCGTTCCACACCCGTAAGACCTTTGTTAATCTTCGGAACACAAATTAAGATATTTTTGTTGAAATCCGATGGCTCAGTGAGGCCTGCATAACAATGACATTTCCTCTCTCAAGATCCATAAAGGTACTAAAAACATATTTAAATCAGTTCATGTGAGTACAGTGGTTCAATATTAATATTATAAAGCGATGAGAATATTTTTGGTGCGCCAAAAAAACAAAATAACGACTTATAAAGTGATGGCCGATTTCAAAACACTGCTTCAGGAAGCTTCGGAGAATAATGAATCAGTGTGTCGAATCATGATTCGGATCGCGTGTCAAACCGCTGAAATCACGTGACTTTGGCGCTCCGAACTGCGGATGCGACACGCTGATTCATTATGCTCCGAAGCTTCCTGAAGCATTTTGAAATCGGCCATCACTAAATAAGTCGTTATTTTGTTTCTTTTGACGCACCAAAAATATTCTCATCGCTTTATAATATTAATATTGAACCACTGTACTCACATGAACTGATTTAAATATGTTTTTAGTACATTANTAACATGGGGGTGAGTAAATTTATCAGGAAAAGTATTTAAAAGTGGACTAATCCTTTAAGCACCACATAGACGGACTGTTTTTCTTACGGCTGACCTGGAAGTTTGTGATAAAAATGCCCGCTCTACGTTAAAAAATAAGGTGGTAAGGAAAGTCTGTTCAGTCGGCGGCCATATTTGCAACGCCTCTGGGCAGCTTTCAGGTGTTGTGCTGAATTTTGACCCCCCAGCCAGATTATTACCCCCCTAGTATTGGTAGGTGTGGGGTTAAAGGGTTAGTTCACCCAAAAATGAAAATATTGTAATTAATTACTCACCCTCTAGCCGTTCCACACCCGTAAGACCTTTGTTAATCTTCGGAACACAAATTAAGATATTTTTGTTGAAATCCGATGGCTCAGTGAGGCCTGCATAACAATGACATTTCCTCTCTCAAGATCCATAAAGGTACTAAAAACATATTTAAATCAGTTCATGTGAGTACAGTGGTTCAATATTAATATTATAAAGCGATGAGAATATTTTTGGTGCGCCAAAAAAACGACTTATAAAGTGATGGCCAATTTCAAAACACTGCTTCAGGAAGCTTCGGAGCATAATGAATCAGTGTGTCGAATCATGATTCGGATCGCGTGTCAAACCGCTGAAATCACGTGACTTTGGCACTCCGAACTGCGGATGCGACACGCTGATTCATTATGCTCCGAAGCTTCCTGAAGCATTTTGAAATCGGCCATCACTAAATAAGTCGTTATTTTGTTTCTTTTGACGCACCAAAAATATTCTCATCGCTTTATAATATTAATATTGAACCACTGTACTCACATGAACTGATTTAAATATGTTTTTAGTACATTAATGGATCTTGAGAGAGGAAATGTCATTGCTATGCAGGCCTCATGGAGCCATCGGATTTCAACTAAAATATCTTAATTTGTGTTCTGAAGATTAACGAAGGTCTTACAGGAGTGGAACAGCATTAGGGTGAGTAATAAATGACAGAATTTTCATTTTTGGGTGAACTAACCCTTTAAGATTAGGCAATCAGCGACTTCAACAAGGGGGGTAATAATATGGCAGGGGGTCGAAATTCGGCACAACACCTGTATCCAAGACCAAGCCTGCGTCTCAATGTATTCTAAATAGTATGTGACATTAGTAAAATTCAAACTATTTAGGGTGGATAGTATGCACATTGGGATGCAGGGCAAGACCTATCTGTTTGAATGGGGGGATCCTTAAATCTCAGAAACTGCTTGGCGAACTCACAATTAAATACAATATTTCAAATCAGCAACAAAAGCTGACAAACTGTCCCATAAATGTTGTTTCATATGCTCAAATAGCGTTAAAAAAGCTTTTCAGGCTAGACGAGCCAAATGCACATATGCAGTTCTAAGTGGGAGTCTCAGGTTTAGCGAAGCATCTAACGGCCGCTGCAGTGACGCAATGACTACCAATCAGCGATTGGCTCTTTTACTATGAAGGCAGGACTTATTCCGCCATACTGCGCGTTGCAGTTTTTCCCATTCATAACTAGGAGTGAACCATCTTTCTATCTCTCTATGGCTCTGCTTTATAGTCGGTCAGAAGTTGTCTCTGATTGGCCCACTACAATAAGTCAAAATAATAATACATTTTTTTTATTGTGTATCTTCAGTTCAACGGCTATTTAAGTTACTGTTCAGGTATAAATTATGAGTAACACAGACTTCCAAAATACGAAGTGTCCCCATGAAAAACATTTATTTACAGGATGCCAACTACAGTTAGTTGCAATTTCAGAGGAGTAATGCCAAGTAACTTAGTGTTGCTGTGCAATTACAGAAAATAAAGTCTAAAATGCCATCGTGATGTTAGTGTATAAAAGATAAAATCCATCTCAGAGCCCTAAGATCAGTGTTAATAGAGAGTTTTTATAAAAACTGCAGAAGTCAAACTCAAAGACAGAAAATCATTTGTTTGAAACTCTAAAGTAAAGTTAAATAAAGGGAAAAAACAAGTCGAGAAAAATTTTAAAAAAGCAGAGATAAAATATTTACAATTCTGCAACAAAGTCACAATGATTTACATTCAATATCTCCATGAAAGCTTTTTTGTCTTCTTATATGCCCATCAGTTCAGTCGAGCTGCTTCCATCCACCGCGTTCAGTGTGTGATGGTTGAGTTCAGAACTCCAGTCTTGACGTTGGATTTAGCATTTGAGAGCTCCCGCTGTTGGCAAAAAACGCAAATCATTATTTTCTTATTTAATTCAAGTGCCTTCATAATCTTTAATCAATATAACTTCCCCTCCCTCTTGCAGCGACATCCTTTCCTTTGATGATGAGTTTACTGTCATGAGGGCGGGGCAACCTGTCACTCACATGAGATCCACCAATAGCAAACCACAACCATTCAATCTATTCCTGATGGACAAATCAAGTACCATCCTACTTGTTTCACTCAGATATACGTCACAATACAGGAAAGAAAAGACTTTTGCAACTTGTGTTTCATGCCGACTCTAAAGAGTTGAAGGAATAGTGATTGTTTGTTAAATAATTCAACATTCTTCCCAGCAAACCTGTAAATCCAGGAAACCAAGACGAACAGAAAATACTCATTTCAAATCTTTAAAGACCCAACGAAATGATTTTGACAACATTCAGGTTGCCATTTCCTTTTTAACCTGTTACCGTCACCCACCTTGTCCTTTTTGAGCATAGATTTGAAATTAAATGGTTGTAATTCATGCATTTTTAAAGAAGGCACTCAGATTAAAATCGCAAAAGTGAAAGCACTTCTGAAAGTGTAAACAAAAAAGGTAATACATTTTTAAGTTTATTGTAAAGCACTAAACATTTTTTTCATTTTAAACAAAACAATTTAGACTAAAATTGCTAGAAAATAAAAGCCGTAAGTCTAACCAAGTTGTGTTCCAAATCTGAAGTAAATATTACAAAAATTGGACTCTTGGCGCTCTTTTTATTTAGCGCATATTCTCACATCACATATTTTAGTTATCATCATAAATTAGGTATCATTCAAAAGCTTACAAACTTTACCTGTGTAAACCGTTTTGAAATTGGATATTGTGTTATCATGGAAACGGTACACTAATTTCTTTTAGCAGGCTCCTCCCCTAGTGGGCGGTGTCAGGCTTCATATTACAAATTTTATTTTAACTACTTTATATTTAAAACTTTCAAATCTTGACAAAACACATATCATCGGAAAGTCTTAAGGTTCCATATTTGGTGACTGTTTTGTGATATTTGGATAGAAATGTATCAATTTGTTACAGGAGTGTACATCAAAAAAAATTTCAATAGAATGTAGGTGACCCCAAGTGGATATTTTTGGTACAACGCCTAAAAATCTCATGGGAACTTAAATTTTTGTGATATAAACTTCAAATGTGGAACACAACTTTAGACATATGGCTTTGATTTGATAGTATTTTAAGATAAAAAATATTTGATAAAATAAATATTTTATATAAAATATAAAATTTTTAGTACAGTACATTTGATTTACAGTAAATACAAACTTCCATACTTTTTTTTTTTATTCACTTCAGGAATAATCTGCTGAGTGTCTTCTTTAAAACAAGACCAACCTTATGTCTATATTCCACAGCATTCTTGAATTACAACCATTTAGGTTTGGACAGTGCATTTTCATGTCTATGCTCAAAAAGGGGGGGGTGACAGTTAAGGGGTACGGGGGTGACAATTAAAGTACTGTTTTCATGGTAACACAATGTCCAATTTCAAGCTTGAATGATACCTAATTTATGATGATTACCAAAATATCTGATAGGGAAAAAAGGCAATAAATAAAGCACGCGAAGTCATCGGCTACCAGGTCACTGACAGTTAACAGGCTAAACCACATAAATGCCACAAACTTCAAATTTCATGAGGTCTTTAAAAACAGCTGACTGGATTTGAGTTGTGCTTCTGTCATTCTCCAAGTGCTCACTTCACTGTTAGAAGCTGAAAGCGCACACAGACCCTCCTCTGTTAGTCGGGTTAGGCGAGAAGAGTGTGTGTTAGTGTGATGGACAGTGAATGTTCTTAGACATACAGACCTGGACGCTGCAGTGGATTCAGAATCCTTCTATAACAGAAGGCAGAATAAGCACACGGGGGTCACTCGATTACATCTGCTGCCTGTGTGTCTAGACTGCTAACGGCAAGATAATGAACTTACTGCAAACTCTGAGTAGGAGGAGGCCACGGACGTGATGGAGTAGTTTCTGTGAGGGCTGGCGGTCATCGTGCGCAAAGCTCCGCTCAGATGAGAAATATTCTCCTTATTCCTCTCCAGACCACGAGGGGTTCGGCCACGAGCAGGTGTTCGCGCACCCAACTAGTGGAGAAGCGATATTATTGACGATAATAAAAATGAATGTATAATATAAAATAGTGTGAAATATCCAGTGTTTAAAAATAGCATAACTCACCTTGCTAGTGGAAAGGGGCGGTCTCATAGAAGGGGAGGAGCATATGGAACGGAGTGTCGTGTTGGGGGTGGAGCTACACATGCTGGAGGTGGAGATCAGCTAAAAAACAAACAAACAAAACAACACCACATGAAATCAAACAATCAATAAGCCCAACAGATTTTTGATGAAGTATTAAATATTGTGTAATATTGTATAATTATAATAAAATGATAAACTCATGAAAATGAAACGAAAAACAGCTTTCCTGTAGCTTAGTGGTTAGAGCATGGCACTAGCAATGCCAAGGTCATGGGTTCGATCCCAGGGATTGCACAAACTCCAAGACAAATGTATAGTATAA